>JAEAOA010001293.1:1195000-1382500 GCA_016746295.1 Potamilus streckersoni | reverse complement strand
TGATCCTATTTTGAAACTCTCACTGAATTAGGCTTACTACCATGTACTACAAGGTAGCACTGAATTGGACATATGACCATGTATTACAGTGTAGCACTGAATTGGACATATGAACATGTACTGCAGTGTAGCACTGAATGGGACATATGACCATATTTTGCAGTGTAGCACTGAATTGGACATATGAACATGTATTGCAGTGTAGCACTGAATTGGACATATGACCATGTATTGCAGTGTAGCACTGAATTGGACATATGATCATGTACTGCAGTGTAGCACTGAATTGGACATATGACCATATACTCCAGTGTAGCACTGAATTGGACATATGACCATGTACTGCAGTGTAGCACTGAATGGGACATATGACCATGTACTGCAGTGTAGCACTGAATGGGAAAAATGATCATGTACTGCAGTGTAGCACTGAATTGGACATATGACCATATACTGCAGTGTAGCACTGAATGGGACATATAACCATGTACTATAGCACAGCATTTGAATTGGGCATATGAACATGTTCTTAAGTGTAGCACTGAATCGGACATATGACCATGTACTGCAGTGCAGCATTGAGTTGTATTAAATTGATTTGACCATGTACTATATAGCACAGCATTTGAATTAGACATATGACCTTAAAAGTGTAGCACTGAATTAGACATATGACCATGTACTAAACTGTAGCACTGAATTGGACATATGACCATGTACTAATGTTTAGTACTGAATTAGACATATGACTATTTACTAAAGTGTAGCATTGAATAGTATAAATGACCATATACTAAAGTGAAGCACTGAATTGGACATATGACCATGAACTAAAGTGTAGCACTGAATTGGACATATGACCATGTAATAAAAGCACAGCATGTGAATTGGACATATGATGTACTATAGCACAGCATTTGAATTTGACATAAGACCATGTACTATAGCACAGCATTTGTATTGGACATATGACCATGTACTAAAGCACAGCATTTGAAATTAAACATATGACCATGTACTATAGTAAATCATTAGAATTAGACATATGACCATGTACGATAATACATCATTTGAAATTAGATATATGACCATGTACTATAGGACACTGTTTGAATTAGACATATGACCATGTACTATAGCACAGCATTTGAATTAGACATATGACCATGTACTATAGCACAGCATTTGAACTGAAGATATGACGATGCTAAAGAAATCATTTGAATTAGACATATCACCATGTGTTAGAAGCATTTTATTTGAATTAAATGTCTGACCATGTACTAAAAGCGCAGCATTTGAATTAGACATATGACCATATGACCATGTACTAAAAGCACAGCATTTGAATTAGACATACAACCATGTACTAAAGTGCAGAAAATGAATTAGACATATGACCATGTACTACTAAAAATGCAGCATTTGAATTAGATGTATAACCCTCTACTAAAAGTGCAGCATTTGAAATTAGTTATGACCATGTACTAAAAACACAGTATTTGAATTAATATACAGTACCATCTACTAAAAGCGCATCATTTAAATTAGATATATGACCATGTTCTAAAAGCACAGCATTTGAATTGGACGAATGACCATGTACTGAAGTGCAGCGATTTAATTAGATCTGTAACCATGTACTAAAGTGCAGTATCTGAATTGGACATGTGACCATGTACTAAATCACAGCATTTGAATTAGAAATATGTTATGTATTGGCTCATTCAAAGTACACAAAGAAAGAGTGTAGACAACAAGCTTTTTGAATTTTAACAAAAATAATTTATTTCCCTAGAAAACATGGAGAAAATTTAAATATGTGAAACAAGACTTACGATCTATTAAGGAGATCCAAAATTTTGTTCTAATGATATGTGAACAGTTCAGAATTTACACTGTGAAGCTCAATTTGTATTGTTCTGTTCCAATTTAAAAGAATTTCAGAAAATATCTTTGTCCAAAACCAGTGATGTTGTTCTTCAAGGAAAATAATTATTTAGAATGTAGATGAAATACAATTATCTCCACTAACAAAACATGTCATTCAACATAGACTCATGAACAGACAACTTCTTCCAGTACAAAAATACCTTTTTCAAGGTAATAGAAGCTGT
Organism: Potamilus streckersoni; assembly: GCA_016746295.1. Lineage (NCBI taxonomy): Eukaryota > Metazoa > Mollusca > Bivalvia > Unionida > Unionidae > Potamilus > Potamilus streckersoni. The sequence continues at coordinate 1,380,383 of JAEAOA010001293.1, read as the reverse complement.
GTGACCCTCTAAGATGTTGAAAATGGTGACTGAACTGCACTTAAGGCTATGACTCTGACTGAACTAAGCAAAAAATTCAAGCATATAAACCAAGCTAATAGGCCATTTCATGTACAAGAGATGTGGGACATGTATAATTTCACAATGCATCTGGACATTAGGAAAGCCTGAACAAGTATCAGCCAATCATTTACATAGCTACTTCTGAATGTTTACTATCATACAAAGCTCATGCTTACATGAGTCACATTTACAATTTAAGTAAACACAATGTTTCTAACAAAACATTAGACCCATGCTAACATAAGCATAATAATAATAAAAATAACTACATTTCATGATATAAAAATAAAAAAAAAATGAAAAAAGATTTATACAGAATTCATTCCTTAGCACACATGATTTATCTACAGGGTTGTAACACATATGACCATGTACTAAAGGTACTGCATTTGAATTGGAGGTATGATCACATACTAAAGCGCAGCATTTTAATTGGGCATATGACCATGTACTAAAAGCACAGCATTTGAATTGGAGGTATGACCACATGCTAAAGCTCAGCATTTTAATTGGCTATATGACCATGTGCTAAAAGCACAGCATTTGAATTAGACATATGACCATGTACTAAGAGTACAGCATTTGAATAAGACATATAACCATGTACAGAAGTCCCCCTCTTATACGGCCACCCCTAATGCACCAGGAAAGTGACCTTATAAAGCGGGTGGCCTTTCCAGAGGGGGACTCCATTTTTTGTGAGAAGTCTATGTAATGTATGTAGTAAGAAAGCTTTATTTTTTAAAGCATTTAATATCTTTGTTTAAAAGCAACAATAATTATTGAATGGTTCTTGTTATAATAGTTGACTTATTTCAACTGGATATGTATTAATAGTTTTTATTCTTGAAGTAAGCGTTATATGCATGCGAGTGTTGTTGTCAAGCACATTGCAAAACCATTCAAAAACATCATTTAAATTTTGGTACATGTGCAATTCTCTTTCCATTTGCTCCATTTTCCCACTGCTGCTGAATAACTTCCTCATAGGTTATGACATTGTTTATTTGAGTCTTTTCAACATAAAATTGTAATATTTGAGTCTTCTCTACCTAAACTTTTTTGACAAGCCCCCCCCAATGTCGAAGACTATAATAACCGACTCTTTCTGAAAGAATCGTCTCCATTTACATGATGACATGTTAATGCTTAGTAATGATTTATTCGGATGTTGCTATCTGTATGCAATTTAATTATGCAGATGAAACATTTGTTGAGCAGACAAAATGCATTTATCAAGGAAGCAACAAGTGTGTTGTCACTTGACTTTTTGATCTTAGTCTGGTACCCTGCTTTGTTTTATTTTTAGCCAATACTGACCCTGTGAATTTGACAATTACATCTGGTTATAATCATCAATGTTCCAACTAAAAGACTGGTAGAACAATTTTTTCTACATTTAAACAAGATGCCACATATTTTTTAAAAGCAGCGAATGTCATATGATTCATTACTCACAGTCTGGTACCCTATTATTTTCACATTTATTGACACCAAGTGAGAGAAGATACATACGCTTATTTGACCTGAACAAAATAGACCTCATGGCCGTTAGGATTTGTAAACTTGACAATTATTGCTAATAGTAAATTTCACTAATCATGGAAGAGAACAAGCTCAACATCAGACCATTTTCCCACCAACTTCTGTATTGTACATCAATACTGCCACTTCTCAGCTGTTACTACTATTAATAATTGTAAATCTTAACAATTACCAGTGGCTAAACCAGACATCTTATAAAAACATGCAGTAACGATAATTGGATTGTGTGTACTTACCTTTTTGTATGGATTAAAATTTGAGTCTTTCTAAGCTTTTATGAATTAATGTGGTTTCTTGTGAGGTGTAAATGATATAATATTAACTTTAGAGGCACATGTACTTTAGTCAACACTTCTTTCGAGAACAAAACCTGACATCGGGAAACAGAAATCGGATTACTTAACACACACTATGAATAAAATTGGTTCTGGATACATATTACAAAATAAAATGCGGCTGCTTGTGAGGGGTAAATTTTATATTTTTGCACAAATATGCTGGTCATGTTAGCTGGGTGGCCTTTCAGGAGGGGTAATTATGAACACAAATTCATCGGTGCCTTCAGATTCTGGCTGTAAGGAGCGGGTGGCTGCTGGTGAGTATGGCCATTCAAAAGGGGGACTACTGTAATAAAAGGACAGCATTTGAATAAGACATATAACCATCTACTAAATGCATTGAATTGGATGTACAACCATGCACTATAGCACAGCATTGAATTGGATGTACAACCATGTACTATAGCACAGCATTGAATTGGATGTACAACCATGCACTATAACACAGCATTGAATTGGATGTACAACCATGCACTATAGCACAGCATTGAATTGGATGTACAGCCATGCACTATAGCACAGCATTGAATTGGATGTACAACCATGCACTATAGCACAGCATTGAATTGGATGTACAACCATGCAATATAGCACAGCATTGAATTGGATGTACAACCATGCAATATAGCACAGCATTGAATTGGATGTACAACCATGCACTATAGCACAGCATTGAATTGGATGTACAACCATGCACTATAGCACAGCATTTAAATTAGACTTATGATCATGTACTAAAGCACAGCATTTATGACTAGAAACAAATATAACAACTAAAATTCACATATACTGCATGTTACATTTATTGGAAGAGAATAAAAATGTTAACTTTACTCTTTTTAACTGCAAATGTTGGTATGAAGAAAGTCTTTCAGAAAAGTGTTGTTTAAATTTATCAAATTGCCATTGAAATTTATACCTTGAAGGAAGAAATTTATTAAAAAGATATTCATTACTTTCTGTTCAGTGCCCTAACATTATCGTTAAATGTAATTTTTCTCTGAACTGCACACTAGATATAGTGAAAGACTTCCACAGGATGGGACTCTGCACTTTAATTTGATATGACAGTCGGTAGTTTTCTATGTATTTAGCAAGGTCTGAGAGTAAAATTCACAGAAAATACAAGTTCATGGTGGTGAAAGTTACTATTTATGATATTGCTTAACACCACATTCCCAGTGCAAGCTAATAAATAATAAACTAAAATTTATCACTTTTTTGTTAACTTTACATGAAAATGGGAACTGGGCAACATTATTATTTGCCACTTACACTTATAGTAATCATATGTTACTGACATGTTAGCACACTGTGATGCTAGACTGGTCTTCCTACCTTTCATGTACCAATATGCAGTAGGCAGTAATGAGCCTGCTTCACCAATCCAATTTCTTCAATGACTGAATAGACAACACAATTATATTTAAGGCTTGCACTTAAGTGATCCCTGTAGCAATTATATGATAAAAAAGTTTCAAAATTTCCAGTAAGAACTCAGCAGATTTAACTCATGATCAGTTAAATTATTACTTAAATATCTATTTGATAAGTGATCAAGTGGCAGCTGAAAATTCCCTATTTTCCCCTAAATGTCATCAACATTTAGAAAATTGAAGGGTTTTTCCTGATAAGGAACAAACATGTGCTTCCTTTCCACTTTTTCCCATTTTCTGGTAGTTTGGGGACTCTGATTCTAGAATAAACCCTTCCTTAATGAGTACACTATTCGCTGGAGTACATAATGGCACGGTTGAAAAGAATCAACCTAACTGGTGTATACCCTATGCTTCCAACTATACAATATGTACTACAATAAAATATCCAAATGATAATATTGATCTTAAATGATAATTTGCCATTTTGTGCATGAGTTTGACTAATAACAATGTCATACTTTATATGTAAGTTTAAATTTTGTTTGATGTATCATTGTATCATGTATGTGTACATACATTTTATTGTAAACAAATAATTTACCTTTTAATGCAAGTATATCAATTATATATATATATATATATATATATATATATATATATATATATATATATATATATATATATATATATATATATATATATATATATATATATATACTGCAGCTTGTCTCAAGTTGTTTCTATGACTGAAATATTTTAACATTTGTCTGCATTGTTTAAAATATGTATATTTTTACATGTCTGTCTGTTTTAATATCGTTACACTTGCTTTATGCTGTTGTTGGTCAAATGGCTTATCTTATGTATTCAGAATACAGATGCTAAATAAAGTTTCTGGTACCTTGTATTTGAAGATTGAATCCTTTTATTAAGTTTTCTCAGTATATTATTTTACTGTATGATCATTTATATTTTATTTTTCCCTACCAGTCAACATATGTGCTATTTCTCCTGACTAGTCATGTTTTTTTGACTAAATCCAATACCTGTCTCATTTCTCCTAACTAGTAAAATTTCCATGATTGAATCCATTACCTGATTAGTTTTTTTATTGATTTAATGCAATATCTGTCCTGACACTAACATAATATAGTACTATATATGATGAACTCTGGGGTGTACATCTTCCATTGACTAATAACTATAAATGATGTACTCAGGGGTGTACATCTTCCATTGACAAATAACTATAAATGATGTACACTGGGGTGTACATCTTCCATTGACTGATAGCTAAAAATGATGTACTCTGGAGTTTACATCTTCCATTGATTGATAACTATAAATTTGGTACTCTGGTGTGTACATCTTCCATTGACTGATAGCTATAAATGATGTACTCTATGGTGTACATCTTCCATTGACTAATAACTATAAATGATGTACTCAGGGGTGTACATCTTTCATTGATTGATAACTATAAATTTTGTACTCTTTGGTGTACATCTTCCATTGACTGGTAACTGTAAATGGTGTACTCTGGGTGTACATCTTCTATTGACTAAAAACTAAAAATGATGTACTCTGGGGTGTACATCTTTCAATGACTGATAGCTATAAATAATGTACTCTGGGGTGTACATCTTCCATTGACTGCCAACTATAAATGGTGTACTCTGGGGTGTACATCTTCCATTGACCGATAGCTAAAATGATGTACTCTGGAGTGTACTGATTGACTGATGACTATAAATTTTGTACATCTTCCAATGACCGATAGCTATAAATGATGTACTCTTTGGTGTAATCTTCCATTGACTTTTAATTATAAATGATGTACTCAGGGGTGTACATCTGCTGACAAATAGCTATAAATGATGTGCTCTGGGGTGTACATCTTCCATTGACTGATAGCTCTAAATAATGTACTCTGGGGTGTACATCTGCTGACAAGTAGCTATAAATGATGTGCTCTGGGGTGTACATCTTCCATTGACTGATAGCTATAAATAATGTACTCTGGGGTGTACATCTTCCGTTGACTGCCAACTATAAATGGTGTACTCTGGGGTGTACATCTTCCATTGACTGATAGCTAAAATGATGTACTCTGGAGTGTACATCTTCCATTGACTGATAACTATAAATTTTGTACTCTTTGGTGTACATCTTTCACTGACTGATAGCTATAAATGATGTATTCTGAGGTGTACATCTTCCATTGACTGAAAAATATAAATGATGTACTCTGGGATGTACATCTTCCATTGACTAATAACTATAACTGATATACTTTTTGGTGTACATCTGCCATTGACTGATAAAAATATATGATGCAATCTGGGGTGTACATCTATTGATTGATAACTATAAATTATGTACTTTGGGGTGTACATCTTTCATTGACTGATAACTGTAAATGGTGTATTCTGGGGTGTACATCTTCCATTGACTGATAAAAATAAATGATGTACTCTGGGGTGTACATCTTCCATTGAATGATAGCTATAAATGATGTACCCGGGGTTTATATCTTCCACTGATTGATCACTATAAATAAAGCAATCTGGGTGTACATCTTCCATTGAATAATAGTTATAAATGAAGTGCTCTATGGTATACATCTTTCATTGACTGAGAGCTGTCAATGAAGTAATCTGGGTGTAGATTTTCCACTGGCTGATCACTAATGAAGTAATCTGGGGTGTCCATCCTCCCTGGCTGACAGTCAAAGAATTTAGATAGCAATACATATGTAAATTGTCTTCTGTAACTGTGGATTATGGTTTCTCCAAATGAATGTTCTTTGCCCATAGTAATTATTAAGTGTTTGCAACAATGATGAATTCAGCATGGTTTTGGATTAAATCTTGGACTTCATTATGCTCTACAACAAAATACATATCCTATAAAAATCCATTACCTTAATCCGATCATCATCAGCTGCTGCTCCAGAAGGTGAGATTTTTGCCACTCTCACCAGTTCTTTATGACCATTTTGACTTCCACCACTAAGTTCTAAGCCTACAATGACAAATTAATATTGGTTATATGAAGAAAACTTGAACATCAGCAAATCTCCTGTCAATGAAAGTAACTGTCTTGCTCTTTTGCCAAAATGCCATTACAAGGATGATACTTTATGTTTCATGTTTACATCAGTTTTTACTTCTATGCAATATGCTTTCCAAATTTTATTTTCAAACTATTTTTATACCTTTTGTTCTGGTATAGATATATATTGGATGCGGGAAGTCATGGGTTCAATCCCCAGTCAAGTCATAACAAAGACTTACAAACATGGTACTAACACCTGCCTTGCTTGGCGCTCAGCATTAAAAGGTTAGTGTTAGGACTGGTTGGCATGGTATCAGGATAATATGACTGGGTGGGACATCAAGCCACATGTCTGTGACATTTTGCCCCACTGCTAGACATCACTATATACTGCCACACTGCAGACATCATAGTGATATGACTGAAAAATTGTTAAAGCTATGTCACATCACATCACATCATATACTATATTGTAATTAGTGACAGGGTACTTTATCTCATACTTTTTAACAAAACTTATTACATGGTAATTAGCGATGTGGTACTTGTTCTCATGCTTATGTAACAACCCTTCCTATAATTAGTGACAGGGTACTTTTTCTCATACTTATGCAACAACCAATACTACATGGTAATTAGTGAGGGAATATTTTATCTTATAATTATGTGATAACCCATACTACATTGTAATTAATGATGGGGCACTTTTTCTTATACTTATTCAATAACTCTTACCACATGGTAATTAGTGACAGGGTACTTTTTTCTCATACTTATGTAATAACCCATAGTAGATGGGGATAGATATTAAACTAAACATAGGAAAAGAAAATGGTGATATTTAAGCAACTTCAAAGACAAAAAAACAGCTGCTATTTAAGCATCTATGGACTGTTTCAGATATTAATTCACATAAAATTTGTTTTATTTCAACAAAAAAAGTTTCCAATATTTCATCAGCAGTCATTCTTACTAAACTAAATCTTATGGTTTTTTTTTTTTGCATGACAAATGTGTGATTTTTTGTATAAGTGCCACTATGCAAAGATCTGGCGATTCCATTTTACCTAAACTGGGCTTGGTTTTGGACAGGCAAACCACAATAGCTCCTTTTAACTTCTCATTTTCATCAGATCCAGAAGAGCCATTACTGCGAAAAGAAACTAGCCACTATTAGAGGAAGCTTAACATGGCCAAATTATAAAAGTATGTGTGTTTCTGGGTACCTGACTGACACTTTTTTTTTCTTGCCAAAATTACATTATTTAAAAAAAAAAAGGAAAATGAAAAACAAATTGTAAGATAAATAAAGAATGGCATGTAACTAGGACTGAAATTAAATCCTGGATGCAAATACAGCTTATGCTTCATCTAAATGTGTCCCGTCCAACCATAATGTAACCAGATCCACAATTTTTTTTATTTGGCCTAATAGTTAATTATCTTACAATATATTTCTTGTTTCATCACCATTATGACATTTTTGTAATGAAATTATGGAATTTTAAGGATTTTCTGCATCAATATATACTTTTTACGCTGTGACTTTGTTTCTCATTAAAAACCCAGATGACAGCAAAATATATTTGTGACTTTTACCACAAATATTTTGAACAAAAAATCCATTTCATGCTTCAAAATTGTTCTGCTATTTATTACAACATTTTGTCTGCTGATAAACATTAGACAAGGAGCAACATAAAGCAACCTGCAATATCTATCTTTCATCAATACTTTTAAAGCATGCATGTATTAACATTTAAAGGAAAATTAGCAAAATACATGTAATGACTATCTGGTGTTAATTTACGGTAAAGTTATAAACATGTAAAAATGAAGAATTGTACCAAACCTGTAAGAAGAAAGACCCTTGGCTATAAATGTAAACCTTCTAATGTAAATGTAAACCTTTCCATATTAATGTGAACCTTCCATATAAACATAAACACTTCCATTTAAATATAACCCCTTCCATAAAATATAAACACAAAGTACTACAAAGCAATAATACAAAAGGCATTTTGAAGTATTGAGTTGTAATCACATTTTGTGAAGAAAAAACAAATCTTTAAAAGGGCAATTTTCACTTAAACATCTAAAACTTTATAGAATCAGCAGGTAGTTGCATTTTGTAAGGTCATTTGCATATCTGAATATATGAATATTTAATTAGTGGCAGCTTTTCTCCCATATCACATCTCATACAATCAGCAGGTAGTTGCAACACTGGTCAGCCACATTATATGGACAGGACTCCTTTATTAAAGATCGTGGCTATCATCCAAACAAAGATCTATATTCCTACCCAACCTGTATTACATTGAATTATTACAGATCGTGGCTATCATCCAAACAAAGATCTGTATTCCTGCCCAACCAGTATTACATTCAATTATTTCAGGACCATGTTCCATAATCTTTAAAGAGCTTCACAGACTTTGAAGTTGTGAGAAAGGAAAAGTTATATTTCTTGAATACCAATATTAATAAGGTGCTGGTAATTGTGTCCAAGTCTACCTTCGCTTTGCATCACTGCCTTCATCAGACATTTCATGGTCAAGATACTGGAACTGGTGTGAAATACTGTGTACTGGAGTGGATTTTTTACTGGCATCACCTGGAATGTTCTCCTGCATGATTTTTACCACTTCCGTTTTGGTTGCTACCTCCCACTTGTACTGGTCCACTGGCTTGATGTGAAAATGGCCATCTTCATCTGTATGAAATGAAAATGAAGACATTGCTTTCTCTTTTTTCTATCTTTTTGTATAACCTTTTACTATCAGAATAAACAAAACAAAAAAGTCTGACTACAACAACTAAACATTACTGTTTCTGGTATGATAGTATATAACAATCTGTGCTCTACAATTTCAAACAACTAGAGGTACCTTCTTGTACTTGTGCAATACACCAAATTGTAAATTCCAAATATAAATAAATGTTTAAAAATTAAATGAATTAGTGAAACTTATCATTTATTGTTAATGGAGGTAATTTATTTCAAGGAGGTAAATTTTGAGACAAAAAACATCCAATACAGTAATAATGACACTGAAAGATTTTATGTTTGCAACGAATTAAACATAATTATTAATTATGGAAAATAGCCAAGTCTTGGATGCTCTTTCATTAAACTTTTAAAAGTATGAAGACTAGAGAAACATGTCTGTGTAATATACAATCTAGCTAGTCTGAGATACTGGAACATGTCTGAGTAATATGGAATCCAGTTAGACTGAATCACTGGAACATGTCTGAGTAATATGGAATCCAGCTAGTTTGAATCACTGGAACATGTTTGAGTAATATGGAATCTAGCTAGTATGAATCACTGGAACATGTCTGAGTAATATAAATTATAGTTAGTCTGAATCACTGAAACATGTTTAAGTAATAAAGAATCTTGATATTTTGTCTGAGTCACTGGAACATGTCTGAGTAATATGAAATCTAGCTAGTTTGTCTGAATCACTAGATTATGTCTGAGTAATATGGAATCTAGCTAGTTTGTCTGAATCACTAGATTATGTCTGAGTAATATGGAATCTAGCTGGTCTGAATCACTGGAACATGTTTGAGTAATATGGAATCCAACTAGCATGAATCACTGAAACATGTTTGAGTAATATGGAATTCAGCTAGTCTGAATCACTGGAACATGTCTGGGTAATATGAAATCTAGCTAGTCTGATTAACTGCAACATGCATGAGTCATATGGAATCTAGCTAGTCTGAATCACTGGAAAATGTTGGAGTTATATGGACTATAGCTGGCTAGTCTCTATCAGTCTTAATTACTAGAACATGTCTGAGCAATAGAGAATCTAGCTAGTCTGAATCACTGGAACATATCTGAGCAACATGGAATCTAGCTAATTTGTTTCAATCATCGGAACATGTCTGAGTAATAAAGAATCTAGCTAGTTTGAATCACTGGAACATGTTGGAGTAATATAGAATCTAGCTAGTCTGAATCACTGCAACATGTCTGAGTAGTATGAAATCTAGCTAGTTTGAATTACTGGAACGTGTCTAAGTAATACAGAATCTAACTAGTCTGAATCACTGGAACATGTCTGAGTAATATAGAATCCTGGCAGTTTTTTTCTGAATGAATGGACTATCTCTGAGAAATCCAGAATCCTAGGTAGCTAGACTAAACCACTGGAACATGCTTGATGTAGGTCTGATTAGTCTGAACATCTGTTTGTAAAATTTTGTATTACTAAAAATCATTTCAAAGCAATGAAAAATTGTATGCTATTAAATCATTTGTCAGACAGTCAGATTAACTTCCAAAGAACAGTGCCTTCCTTAGCCATGAAAAATGTTTAATATATTGTGCAATCTGCTGCACCAGTCTGAGGGAAGAGGCATTTAATGGATGCAACAGAACAATGTACAGTGTAACTAGAAGTACCAACTGCCACACTGCAGACACTATCCACTGAATTTAAATGTTAAAACCACACATATCTTTACATAAAATAAGCAATACATTATATAAAAGAATGAAAAATCAAGTCAGATATTCATAAACAAAAGCTAGACTCAGTCTATTATATGCATATTTACATTCAGGGTATATGTAGTCTCTCTCTCTCTCTCTCTCTCTCTCTCACACACACACACACACACACACACACACACACACACACACACACACACACACACACACACACACAGAGAAAAATATATTTATATATGGACATAATAAACTAAAAATTGAAATGAACATGCTCCAACTAGGTACACTGTGTATATACAGTACACAAGAAGTGAGACAATAAAGTGGAAGGTTAGTGAATTTATATTTACCTTGTAATGCATTTGTCAAATTGAACAAGTTCCACTTTTCATCAATTGAATTATATTATAATTTTATGCATTTTTATTTGTACTTTCCCTAACTTCCTTTTTTTGGATTTGATCCATTCCAAAATTATGATCCTGAATATTGAAAACTTTTCTTAAAGATATTTTTATTTGGTTTTAAGAAAGGATATATATATATATATATATATATATATATATATATATATATATATATATATATATATATATATATATATATATATATATATATATATATATAGAGTCACAAAAACATGTTGCAAATACAAACCAGCTATCCAGCATGTCAAGTTAAACAAGCTCTTCATCAGAAGAAACAATGTATGTATGTATATATATATATATATATATATATATATATATATATATATATATATATATATATATATATATATATATATATAAACAAAACAAATGCTAAACACTAAACACAAAACAAACACTAAACAAAAAAGTCAAAATAAATTCTAAACTCCTACATATTTGAAAAACAGTCAAACATACAAACAAAGTATGCAAAAAATAGAATAAAAACAAAAATGAACCTAATCAACAGCCATAAAACAGGTCAACCACATAATTGTCTTATCCTTCCATCAGCTCAACAGATGTTTAAAACAAAATCAAATATGGGGTTATCTTGCTATCATGCAGAAAAGCAGAGTGTATTGATCTAATTCCAGCTAGAAATAAGGGATGGACACCATACATGTCAATGCAATCTATAAATATACAATAGAAATTACATCATGATAGTTATGAATGCAGGTACTAAAGAAGAATGTCAAGCAAGTGGGGTAGCAGGATAATTTTACAAGAGTTCAAAAAATAGTAATAATAATAGTAACAGTTGATGCAAAGAGTTATGGATTATTTACTTGGGTAAATAAAATTGCAAAACACAACACATTTTATTAACACATGCTTGAGTGTAATTTTCTTAAAATTGCATTAGGAAGGTGAGACATCTTTATCAGGATGAACTCACGAGTTTTTAAGTGTATACAATATTATTCCTAACATGCATTTCTTATCTGTCCACCCCAAGTTATTCAATTGTATCCAATATTATTTCTAACACATGCATTTTATATATCTCCACCATAGGTTATTAAACTGTTAATATCTTGAGTTACTTGATGAATGCCCAGTAAAGCATCTCAAGGCATATAACTGAATGCCTAGTAAAGCATCTCAAGGCATATAACTGAATGGCCAGTAAAGCATCTCAAGGCATATAACTGAATGCCCAGTAAAGCATCTCAAGGCATATAACTGAATGCCCAGTAAAGCATCTCAAGGCACATAACTGAATGCCCAGTAAAGCATCTCAAGGCATATAACAATGCCCAGTAAAGCATCTAAAGGCATATAACTGAATGCCAAGTAAAGCATCTCAAGGCACATAACTGAATGCCCAGTAAAGCATCTCAAGGCATATAACTGAATGCCCAGTAAAGCATCTCAAGGCATATAACTGAATGCCCAGTAAAGCATCTCAAGGCACATAACTGAATGCCCAGTAAAGCATCTCAAGGCATATAACTGAATGCCCAGTAAAGCATCTCAAGGCATATAACTGAATGCCCAGTAAAGCATCTCAAGGCATATAACTGAATGCCCAGTAAAGCATCTCAAGGCATATAACTGAATGCCCAGTAAAGCATCTCAAGGCACATAACTGAATGCCCAGTAAAGCATCTCAAGGCATATAACTGAATGCCCAGTAAAGCATCTCAAGGCATATAACTGAATGCCCAGTAAAGCATCTCAAGGCATATAACTGAATGCCCAGTAAAGCATCTCAAGGCACATAACTGAATGCCCAGTAAAGCATCTCAAGGCATATAACTGAATGCCCAGTAAAGCATCTCAAGGCATATAACTGAATGCCCAGTAAAGCATCTCAAGGCATATAACTGAATGCCCAGTAAAGCATATCAAGGCACATAACTGAATGCCCAGTAAAGTATCTCAAGGCATATAACTGAATGCCCAGTAAAGCATCTCAAGGCATATAACTGAATGCCCAGTAAAGCATCTCAAGGCACATAACTGAATGCCCAGTAAAGCATCTCAAGGCATACAACTGAATGCCCAGTAAAGCATCTCAAGGCACATAACTGAATGCCCAGTAAAACATCTCAAGGCATATAGCTGAATGCCCAGTAAAGCATCTCAAGGCACATAACTGAATGCCCCATAAATCATCTTGAGGTACTCAACTCAAAGCCCAGTAAAGCATCTTGAGGTTACACTCAGCTGAATGCCCAGTAAAGCATCTCGAGGTACTTGACTGAATATCCAGTAAAGCATCTCGAGGTACTTGACTGAATACATAGTCAAGAATCTTGAGGTACTCAACTGAATTCCAAGTAAAGCATCTCGAGGTACTTGACTGACTGTTCAGTAAAGCATCTTGAGGAACTCAACTGAATGCAGATTTTGAGGTACTTGACCAAATGCCTAATAAAGCATCTTGAGGTACCTGATTGAATGCCCAGTAAAGCATCTTGGCATACTCGACTAAATGCCCAGTAAAGCATCTTGAGGTACTAAACTGAATGTCCAGCAAAACATCTTGAGGAACTTGACTGAATATCCATTAAAGCATCCTGAATGCCCACTATATCATCTGGAGGGATTTGACTGAATACCCATTAAAGCATCTCAAGGGACTCAACTGAATGCCCAGTAAAGCATCTTGTGGTACTCAACTAAATGCCCAGTAAAGCATCTCAATGGACTTGACTGAATGCCCAGTAAAGCATCTCAATGGACTTGACTGAATGCCCAGTAAAGCATCTCAATAGACTTGAATGAATGCCCAGCCAAGTATCTCAAGGGACTCATCTTAATGCTCAGTAAAGTATATCAAGGGATTTGACTGAATGCCAAGTAAAGAATCTCAAAGGACTCAACTGAATGTCCAGCACAGTATCTTGAGAGACTCAACTTAAGGCCCAGAAAAAGTATCTCAAAGGACTTGACTGAATGCCCAGTATATTAAGACCTAGAAAAAGTATCTCAAAGGACTTGACTGAATGCCCAGTATATTAAGGCCCAGAAAAAGAATCTCAGAGGACTTGACCAACTGTTCTTTAAAGTAGAGGTTGGCAAGATTCATACTGATTGTGAATGTAACTCTTGTAGTCATTTTTTGAAAGGAATAATTTCACTAATGTATTGGGTGGCACAAATCTTGCATGCTAAAGGATAGATTACATTTCTAGTTCTACAACCTAACTTCTGACTAATGACATGGTCTTGGACACATCTTTGCAAATGATCAACGTTTATTCTTGCATATGTGCCTAAATCTGAGGTATCATTTAAAGTTACCTTGGCAGATACAAGTTGATCCTTCAGATTTTTACATCTTTGCGATGAGGCCAATATTATTAGGAACTTCGTGAAATATGCCTTTCAAATGTTCAGAGGATTCAATATTATCACAATTTTTCTGAATCAGCTTTGTAAGTTTGCGGCATTGGGATGGAAAAAAAACCATGTAAAGGGACGTGGTTGTTGCTTTTCTTGGATTTGTATTTGCAGAGGGCTCATCCATCAAGGAGTCTAGTTTTGTTAATTTCTTTTTTCATGATGTAGCTACTTTTATATCTCCTCCGTTTAAGGTACCTTTTGAATTTTCAGTTGTTTTCTAAAGCAAACTAGATCACAGAATATGTCTTCATTTAGTGGATGGTTAAATATAATTAATCTCCCTTGAGGCCTCTAAAAAAAGTATATATGCACTTATATTAGTGCAAATTTTCTGTCTCATGAAAATAATAACATGAATCGCTCGATAACTCATGCACAATGGGGTCCAAAAACATTGATTGTGTTATTATTATTATTATTATTATTATTATTATTATTATTATTATTATTATTATTATTATTATTATTATTATTATTATTACTTTATTTAAAGAGGGTAACTCAATTAGTTAAGAACTAATCTACCTTGAGGCCTTCATTCAAAGGAATTTATTTATTTTTGCAGCATCTCTGAAGCCATTGTATATACTGGGTTTGGAAAGAGGAAAAAGAGTGGGCATTTGTAATCTGAACTGGAATACTATTCCAGAGCAAAGCTTCAGAGTATTGGAAACATTTTTTAAATAATTCCTTATTTGGTTTGGGAATTTTGTAATGTTTGGTAGACATTGATCGCAGGTGGGGAGTATTTCCAGGTAGCCTATACTTGAATAGTGATTGTAAATATTCAGGAGCACTATTATTGGCTATCCTGTACATTAATTTGGCTTTTCTTAAACAGATTCGGTCTTTAATAGGTAGTATTTTTAACTTGGTTGGTGGTTGGCTTCTGTTAGTCTCCAGAGATGATGGAAATGCGCCCATGAAAGGTGTCCTAGTTTGTAGCTGTGCAGCATCTTCTGTGACTATAAAGTCCCACACAAGAGTGGCAATCCTTGCTGCAGTTGCTACACTTGAAGTATGAATCAGGTCTTGGTTGGAACTGCATCCTCTTTCTCTGAGATCTTTTCTCATCAGCAAGCTGTCATAACTTTTCCTCGCTGGCTTTCAGACCTGTGTACAGAGCATGTCGCCAGCTGGACTTGTCGAGGGCAAGCTCTTCCCAGGTATTGACCTCTATTCCAAGAGCTTTCATATCCTGCTTGCAGACATCCTTGAAGCGAAGATGTGGCCGTCTTATTGATCTTCTGCCTGAGGCAAGCTTAGAGTAGAGAAGGTCTTTGGGGATCCGTCCATCATCCATTCGATGCACATGGCCCATCCATCTGATGCGACGTTGGCGGAGGAGTGTGACCATGCTGGGAATTTTGGCCTGTTGAAGCACCTCATTGTTTGTCACACGATCGCTCCAGGTGATCCCAAGTATGTGACGGAGACAACGCATGTGAAAGGCGCTTAGTCGTTTCTCCTGAGAGGCATACAGTGTTCAAGTTTCTCTGGCATACAGAAGAGTTCTAAGCACGCAGGTGATCTTAGTGTTTAATGTCAGCTTGTTGTTGTTCCACTCTCTTCGACAATCTAGAGAGAGTTGTTGACACCTTTCCAATCGGCATCGAGTGAGAGATTGTTGGTGATGGTAGAGCCAAGGTAAGTGAACTCACTGACTACTTCTAGTTTGTAGTTGTTAATGGTTATGCTGGGAAGGTCTGCGTCCTTGAGCCATCACGTTGGTTTTCTTTAGACTGATGGTCAACCCGAATTCATCACATGCTTTAGCAAAGCGGTTCTTCAGGCGTTGTAGTTCAGCTTCTGTGTGAGTGACTATAGCAGCATCATCTGCAAAGAGCATGTCCCTAATGGTTGCTTTCCCTACTTTGCTCATTGCCTTCAGTCGTGCCAGGTTGAACAGCCTGCCGTCTGAATGCGTGTGCAGGTAGATTCCTTCTGTGGACGTCCCAAAGGCGTACTTAAGCAGGACAGTGAAGAAGATGCCAAAGAGCATGGGGGCAAGGACACAGCCTTGTTTCACTCCGCTGTGGATATTGAATGGTTCGGACGATGAGCCATCATACTGCACTGTGCCTTTCATGTCTTCATGGAAGGACTGGACCATGCTTAACAGCTTTGGAGGGCATCCAATCTTCGCCAGGATTTTGAAGAGTCTGTCTCTGCTGACCAGATCGAATGCTTTGGTGAGGTCTATAAAAGCTAGGAAGAGAGGTCTGTGTTGTTCTCTGCATTTCTCCTGCAGTTGCCTGATGGAGAAGATCATGTCGATTGTGGACCTCTCTCTTCCTCTGATTTTTAACTTACCAACTAAATTTTCCTTTCTTTCTGGATTGATATTAAGTCAAAAGCTCTTTTTGGTAGATGTGCCAGCTTTGCTAAGTTTTTATCATTTGAATTACCCCATACTGTATTACAGTAGTCTAAATAGGGTTGTATGTAACTGTTATAAAATAGTTTTCTGTGCTTTTCCGGGAGAAAGTGTCTTATCCTACTGAAAAGCCATAAACTTGAATTGACTTTTTTACTGATATGTTTGATATGTTCAGTTCATGATAGGTTATTATCTACCAAAACACCAAGTAGACTATCATGACAGACCATTTGCAACCTTTTATCCTTCCATGTCAGAAATAGTTCATTGCTATCAAGTTTTGTTCTTTTTTACATGTTGAGATAAGTAATATTTTAGTTTTACCAGTATTAACCACCATGCCATTGCATGTGCATCAGCTTTCTAGTTTGTCCAGGGCATTCTGTAAAGAAATTTTTCGAGTTCTTGTTTTGTGTTTTGGATGTCTGACAATGTTGTGTCATCTGCATAGAGATCTGCAAATGATACTGAGTCCTTTAGTACAATTGGTAGGTCATTAATAAATAAAATAAACGTGTAATAAGTGGGTTCATGAGTTATGCAGATGTGAGTTATTGAAGGAGTGGTGTAATTACAAGTAAGTACATCTAATAACACATATTAAAATAATATATATGAAAGTAAGAAGATTTAACTGCATATATTATATAAATGTTTGTGTCATTTTTCTAATAAATATGCTTTGAATATGACTGTCAGCAAACTCATGTACAAATAGCAATTAATGATCACTTAGATACAAATTTTCTATTCTGTGAGAACATTGCCTGCAATCAAGTCTACATCATATTATACTTTTTCATAAAACACATCTGGTAAAAATGTTGATAGATGTTCATACATTGAATTAATATAAACAAGACATTTTTCCATACTTTTATAAATATGCTATTTTAAAAGATGCAAAACAAGCAAGTGATAAATATGAAGAGTAACTTTGTGATAAATCCCAAAACTCAAACTTTGATTTTATTAGTTCTTTAAATATGTAGGTTTGAAATACTGCATGCACTTTATTGAAGAGATTTAACGAGTCAGCAGATCAAATCTAAGCAGAAAGTGAGTTCCATTTATTAGTCCCTGAATACTGCAGACTTCTTTTGAATTGTTCAATGATACTGCAGACTTACTTCAAACTGTTCAATGATACTGTAGACTTCCTTTGAACTGTTCAATGATACTGTAGACTTTCTTTGAATTGTTCAATGATACTGTAGACTTCCTTTGAATTGTTCAATGATACTGTAGACTTCCTTCAAACTGTTCAATGATACTGTAAACTTCCTTTAAACTGTTCAATGATAATGTATACTTTCTTTGAATTGTTCAATGATACTGTAAACTTTTTTTGAATTGTTCAATGATACTGTATACTTCCTTTGAACTGTTGAATGATACTGTAGACTTCCTTTGAATTGTTGAATGATACTGTAGACTTCCTTTGAACTGTTGAATGATACTGTAGACTTCCTTTGAATTGTTGAATGATACTGTAGACTTCCTTTGAACTGTTGAATGATACTGTAGACTTCCTTTGAATTGTTCAATGATACTGTAGACTTCCTTTGAATTGTTCAATGATACTGTAGACTTTCTTTGAATTATTCAATGATACTGTAGACTTTTTTTGAATTGTTCAATGATACTGTATACTTCCTTTGAACTGTTGAATGATACTGTAGACTTCCTTTGAATTGTTCAATGATACTGTAGACTTCCTTTGAATTGTTCAATGACACTGTAGACTTCATTTGAATTGTTCAAGGATACTGTAGACTTCCTCTGAATTGTTCAATGATACTGTATACTTCCTTTGGACTGTTCAATGATACTGTATACTTCCTTTGAACTGTTCAATGATACTGTAGACTTCCTCTGAATTGTTCAATGATACTGTAGACTTTCTGGACCATTATCTTTGATACATTTAAAACCAGAATTGTTTTCAAAAAATTGATTCTCTCATATACTCTTAACCCTTTTAATTTTGTGTACATGTCTGACGATTAAGCATCAATGGGAACATAAAGAATCAATTGAAATGCCTGTGTTTTTGAAGGTTGTGAATTTTGTTCCATAGGAAATTAATACAATGTCCCCATATTGCTGAATAGTTGTCAATTGTTGGAAGTATACAAACATTATAGTAACTGATTTGGATTCCTACGTCAGGTAGTTTTAAAATTCTACCAACAATAAAATGTTATATGTAGGGGACCTACAGAGATTATCTACTTGGTTTTCTAACTTATGACTCTTGTCATTGATTGGTCCTAACAGCTTCTCATCATTTACATTTTCAACTGCTTTAGCATTAATGTACCTTTCTTGACATTGAGTAATTTAGAGTTAAGTGATACATGGATCTATGGTCTACCTTTAATGTAAAGTGATATATCTTTCTTCTTTAATTTCAGAATTTTTTAGATGTTCCCAACAGCATGCATTTTGTATTGTATCCACTTATCACTATCTGACATTGTTTTAATCATTCATCAACAGATGTAAGGTCTGAACTTAGTTTGCATTCCAGGGTACAGATGTTGCTTCTTGACAAAGAAATGTTGGCATCATCTGCCGACATGACAGTATGTGTATGACAAGTACAGAGAACAATACCATAGATAAGCAGTTTCTACGTTCCCTTCAGGAGGATAGATCGAGTTACCTAAATTATGTTGGACCTGTTTGATAAATTTAATCATAAGATGAAATTTATAGTCATATTCAAGAAATATTCTGAAATTGTTGCTCATTGTGATTTCCATTTTGGCTTTACACTGTTAATAAATCTACACCTGCTTAGAGGTCTCTTGAGTGCCACTGTCAATAGTACTCGGGTTTCACTTTTTGTGTACAGGGATACCTGAGAGCGATTTAAGTATATTGTACAATATTTTGAAATAGTGAGTTCATCCTGTGTCGCATGAGCAAAATGCTTTCGATGGGAAAAACTGAATACTTCCAGAAAACAGACAATGTAGGACTGCATTGTCTGTGCATAAATGTCTCACCGTAAATATAAATCTTTGCATTATGGAATGTCTTCTCAGTGAGTAGTCTACTTAAGGACTTGCACATCATTAGCTGTAACAGTATGTGAGTTATTTATTAATTTCTTATATATATTATAAGTTATAACTATTGTACTACCATCTTAATTTTTGGATATTTTTTATGTAGCTTTGGCTGTAGTAGTGTAATGCAAATATTTTCTATTCTTGTTTGTGACTTAGCAAAAGATTTATATTAGCAACATAAAGTTGAATTTTTAAGAAATGTTTAATACAATAGAATTCTTATGAGACACAGGTTCACTTCTGAACCTGTTAATTGCTTTGTAATGTTGTGCTGATAATGTAATTTGTATTGCTTACCGTATTTAACATCATTATGTTTTATTGTATTTTTCCATATCATACAGAGTAGATTTATTTTCAGATGATTGGAGTTGATTGTAGAGCCACAGAAGCTGAACATAGCAGCTGTAAAGCTGAACCACATCAGCCATGAAGTGAGTGAACAGTGTTGCTGGTCAAATAGCAAGTTGCTGACTGAATTGGTTTGCACTGATTGCTTGATTGACCAAGGAACTGAATAGTGGTTAGTGACTACCTGAAATACTTATTGCTGGAGTCAGACTGATAGTTAAGTATGGAGTGGGCTAATTTTGGGATTTGTTATACCCAATGTTTGGGACTATAAAGATATTTTGTATGATATATGTCTCTTTGTTTTCATCATTTTACTATTTGAGTAAGGTACCTCATTTTTCACTATTTTTGTAAAACACATCATTCTATTCTTCTTGTGAAATTACTACGATTCATTCACCTTTGTCCTTGAACTGTGTAATGTCATTTATTTGTACTCACATTTAGGGTGCATTATTAGGATCGTGCGGATTGTGTTAATTTGTCCATTTGGATTTTATACACACACATATTAATCATAATTCTTTTTTCATACAAGCCATTAATCAATAAACTTTGTATTTGAATCATCTTCAAAAGTGTTCCATTATAAATGCAAAATCGAACCCATATATTTTGTTATAGTGGCAACATATCAATAAATGCCAGATACAAAAAAGAGGCTGCCATGTATAGCCTATCATGTGCTGAAAAATGGCGTTAAGCCCCACAAGAATCAACCAAAAAAGAGGATATCTAGCTCCTCATTGGATATTGATCCAGACAAGTGTAGGCAAATCTAGATTGCACTTTCATATATATTCCCTATTATATTCCAGATTTTTCCATGAATTCCCATATAGTTTCAGTAGAGCAGAATGCAAAACAGTGTCAAGGGCCTTTTAAATATTACAGAAGTACCACAGTCACTGTTATAATTAATGACCTCATCAAGATTAAAAAAGAGGCAGCTTAGATTCCATTGCTGTTGTGGATTAGGGAATAGGGCTTCCTTAATCACCAAGAAGTTATTAATCTCTGCTTCTACAACTTTCCCAATATGTATTTACATTACTGGCAACACAAATACTGGCTGACAGTGATCAGTTTCTTAGAACAATGTCTGAGATCATGGACTGTTATTTAATTGAGTTATAAACACCTTTGTCATAAATACCTTAATATTTCAATGTGTAGAATTTAACAAAACAATCTGTAAAAACACTAGATACCAAAGGTGGGTCAGAATAGGTTTTACCACATAACAAATTTCAACACAAGATTTGTGTGTGTTGGCTTGCTCTTTCTAATCAGATGCAAGTAAATGTGTAAATCCCATTTGGCTGCTTCTTGAATTTCATTCAGGTAATTATTCAGACAATGTGCACATCAGACTCTGCTTATAAAATTTTACTTTAAAATTTCATTCAAGTATGGCTTTGTGAGTGGGTTAATGCATGTAATGAGCCGCAAATCTTATTCAGCTTGCAGCTTTCATTCAATTATATCAAGGCACATTCAATTTATTTTGTACCAATCAATTATCTCTCTTGTTAGGCTTTCTTGTAAGTTATGCACTTGTGTATTTTAATAATAACTGATCAAAGTTGTTGATTTTGTGATTTTTTGATACATTTAGGATTATGCTGTGCTAGAAATGAACACTACAGAATATAGGCAAGTGTGGTCTGATGTTGCAGAGACTTTACATTTATGGATTATTTCACAATGTCTGATATTGTAACTAATGACAATGCTGTCAGTCAATATGTAATCAAGCATGGTTTGAAAAAAGGCCTATAAATAATTCAAACGAATACAGTTTTGGTGCAGTATTAATCACCTTTATCTAATTCTGTCCCACAAAAACCTCTAATTCTTAACATTTATGGGCATTCACCTCAAAGCAGGCAAATTTGCATCCATATTAACTGCAATAATGGCATGATCTCTTCTTCAAGAGATGCTTCTACAAGTCATCATTTCAAGGTAGTGTTTAATAACATTCTCTGAAGGCATGACGACACAAGGTAAGTACATAGTTTTGTGAAGTAAACCAACAAGATCTGCACCTATAATTTCTATAATTTTTCTTTCCATTGATACATATTTTATTCCTACTATTTTTTAAAAATATAAATAAGATCCCTGATTTGCCAGCCCAAACTCCTGGGATCGGATGTCTCTTCACACAGACACATTATCTCCCTTTTCTTAAAAGCAAGCGTTATGAATTTAGTTTTTTTTAACATACAATTTTTCTGAAAAAAGAAATTCTATGACTTGATGTGCAGTTTATTATTTAATGATAGAATATACATAAAATTAATTTGTCGTTGCTTAATAATTGACCCATAATGTGTAATTACATTGGGTGGAGTAATGCTACTTAAGAATAGTAGCTGACTTAACCAAATCTGACCATAGACAAATGTTCATGCCATGGTGAGAATAGTAGAAACATAAAACCCAAACAATCCAAAAGACATAAATATAACCTCACTTCCCCCACATTTCACCATTATCCCATGATGGAGATGAGTAAAATAAAGTCATAACTCTTCTGAAAATAAAATGATTAGTCAATAGGCATATCATCAAAGCATAGCATGCATATCCTCAAAGCATAACATGCATATCCTAAGAATATAGCATGCATATCCTCAAAGCATAACATGCATATTCTCAAAGCATAACATGCACATCCTCAAAGCATAACATGCTCTAGGTTTTACATCAATCCACTAAAACTGTAGCTGCATTCACAAAATTCTCTCATAGACTGCATCCAACAGTAGATCATAAAGGGCAGTAACTCTTGGAAGAACAAGGTTTTCTCACATTTGTATCTAAAGATGACCATAATATGTACCAAAGTTTCCAAGAAACCTATTAACAAAACTACAAGACTAATTGCATTAACAAGATTTTGTCTTACACCACAATCCACAAAACAAAAATGGGAATAGCTAACAAAAACCATCAAAGTAATTTGTTCATATACACATTTTTAAATAATAACCATAATATAAGAAAAGTTTCATAGTGACTGATTAAAAACTGAGGCTAGATGTACTCACAGAGTTAAGGTAAAAGTTATTAAGGGCAATAACTCTAACAATAATCATTGCAAATCAGTAGTTTGTAGAAAAAAGTATCTTCAAATGATGATTAAATTTCAAAGTGATCCATTTCAATTTCTGAGACTAGTTAATTTCAAATGAACCTGTCATAAGCTGCAAAACTTATAGGGCAACAACTCTTTAAAATATTGTGGGGGACACAAAGATTAGATAAAAATGCATGTTAAGATGACGGCCATAATATTTATCAATTTTCATGGCAATCCATTCAAAACTGCAGAACCTGCTGCAATAAAAAGACTGCGTCATTGACAGAAGGAAGGACATATGATTCACCTATTTATTAAATACTGTAAATTCTGTTAAATGACCAAAGACATATGGAATAAATATCACTAATTTTAGCTATATTAAAGTGTAACATAATGCCCAAGTAATGATCTAAAAGTTGTTTTTTTTCAAGAAGCTCAAGGTGACAAGTATTAGCTTTCATTAAGAAATGTTTGATCATATAGTAAAATACATAAATACAACACAAATGAACAATAATGTCATGCATGTGAAACATTCTAGCAAAAAATGTCAACTTTGCACATCAGGGCTTACTATCTGTGCTTCGTGACAGACTGGTACACTAGCTGTGATGGAGTATTAACTGGTACAACAGATAGAATACCTTCACCTGAAGAACAGCTACTATCCAAGTCAGACTCAAATATGTTATCAGATTTGGAGGTGTCTAGAGAAGAAGACAAAGTAGGATTGCATAAATTGTGTGTGTTTATCAATCAGAGCTCTAGTTATGCATCATATCTGTAAATTTTGTACAAACAATGTGACTAAAATATGACAACTTTTTAATGCATATGAATTATACAAAGCAATTTAATTAAGCCTTAAGTTGTCAGCATACTGATCCTGCTGTAAGCACATTCCAGGTCTATGACAAGTTCATTCACTACATGCTATGCTTATAGCCAATGTTGCTGTACATTTCAAATGATAGTACATGATCACTATAAGAACACTGACTGATAATCTACCAAACTATGAACTAGTCATGGTCACTAAACCATTGTATACATGCAAAAAGGCATGGTAAATGAACCATTTGATATATCAAGTCATGGCCAATAACCATTTGATACATTCAGTCATGGTCACTCATGATTGACAGTTTAAGGATTAAGACTTAGTCTTAAACTGTAAGTGTTGTGTTTTGCAGCATTGACAAAATACTTTATCTAATTTTAATTAATTACTTTATCTAATTTTAATTTACCCCCACAATTTATTTCCAATCCAGGGAGTAGTTATTTAATTCTTATCTAGATCTGGTGTTATGTATGATGCACTCTCTTAAAAGTCAAGTCTAACTGCATGGACACAGATCTGCCATGACACCAGACCTGGGTCTAGGAGTAATCAGTAGAGACTCTGATCTGCTGGCTTATTATAGGATGGCAGATCAGTGTCTATGTAGTTTACAGTCTGACTGAGCTTTAAGTATATACAGTGTCATAAAAAATTAAAATATAGACTTCAACTTCTATTAATTTTAGACAGCTTTAAAATTCTTATTATCTAGGTCAGTAAATTTGTTTAATTTGTAATATTTGCAATTTATATGAACAATATTTGTTTGCATTTGCATGATTTGAATGGTTTGGAATACCTGCTACACACTACCCAATACCACTTTAACAAATACATATCTACCAATGCTACAAAATACTCACTAGTGTCTTTACCTGAAACAAAGATCACCAAAGGGAATGTTAACATTCTCACTAAAGAAGCATAATGCAAGACTATTGTTGTAAGTAGGTCGTACCTTTTGTCAAGAACACAGATCTCCATTAATAACTATTTCATATTGAATCAATTTAAAAATAATAATAATAATAATAAAGTCTTTAAAGTGGCTAACTCAGCCAGTACAACTAATCTCCTTTGAGGTCCTCAATCATAAATAAGCTCTGCTAGTGTGCTATTCTTCTGTAAAAATACTATTGTATAACATTGAATTTACAGTCTGTTTCTTAGGGTAGGTTCACTGAGAACTTGTTTTTGTGCTAGGGCATTTTTTCTCCTTTCTTCAATACAAACACTAATAACACAAAACATATAGGAAAAGAATACAAACAATATTACAAGAACTTTAAGGATTTCTAAACAAGGAGTTATACTTCATTGGCCAATATTCATATGTTTGATTAAAAAGGGCAGATAAACAGTACATATTTACATTTAGACTTTTTAAATATACTATTTCCATTAAAATTTGTATTTCTTATTTTTAAAGTTTACCAGAAGAGAAGTATCAGCAATTAGAGTTTACATGCGATTACTTTGCATGTGATAAGCTTCTACTTTATGCATGATAATCTTGTACATTACGTGTTAAAAGTTTACACATGTGTTACATGTGTACACTTTACACATGATATATATATATATATATATATATATATATATATATATATATATATATATATATATATATATATATGTATATATATATATATATATATACTTTGCATATCAAACATTTATACTTCACACATGATACATTTATACTTCACACAAAATACATTTATACTTCATCCAAGATAAATTGACATTTATACTTTACACAAGTTATATTTATACATGATAAATTTATACTTCACACAAGATAAATGTATACCTTACATGTGATACACTTATACTTGTAACATTTAAACTTTACAGATGATAAATTTATACTTTACACATGACAAATTAATATTTTACAGATGATACATTTATACTTTACACATGACAAATTAATATTTTACAGATGATACATTTATACTTTACACATGACAAATTAATATTTTACAGATGATACATTTATACTTTACACATGACAAATTAATATTTTACAGATGATACATTTATACTTTACACATGACAAATTAATATTTTACAGATGATACATTTATACTTTACACATGACAAATTAATATTTTACAGATGATACATTTATACTTTACACATGACAAATTAATATTTTACAGATGATACATTTATACTTTACTTATGATACGTAAATACTTTATACATAATACTAATAGCAAGTTTATATTTTATTGGTATTGATCATATAAATTTACACTTTACAAAACTCTTTATCTTACATGTTTATAAACTTATATTTTACAAGTGATAAGTTTATACTTTACACATAATAAACTTACATTTGACATATTATATGTTTATAATTTATACTTGGCACATTTTTACTTTATATTTGATAAAAATACAATTTACATATGACAAGTGTATACTTTCTATGTTATAAGCTCATACATTACACATGACAAGTTTATACCAGACATGTAAAAAGTTAATATTTCATATAAGTTTATTTTTTATAGGTAATAAGTTTATATATTACATATGATAAGTTTATACTTTACATGTGACAAGTTTAAAGTTTACTAATAGCAAGTTTATATTTTATTGGTAATAAGTTTATATTTTACAGGTAATAAATTTATATTTTACAGGTATTAAGTTTCTAGTTTTTACATGCATTAAGTTTATACTTTGCATGTTGAAAAGTTTATACTTTCCATGTTATCAGTTTATACTTTACATGTGACAAGTTTATAGATTATTAGTAATAAGTTTATAGTTTACAGGTTATAAGTTCATATTTTGCAGGTAATAAGCTTATAGTTTACATGTGATAAGTTTATTTGTTACAAGTTTATTGTTTATAAGTAATAAGTTTATAGTTGACAGGTAATAATTTTACTATTTACATGTGATCAGTTTATAGTTTATAGGTAATAAGTCTATATTTTACAGGTACAGTCAAAGCCAGTTATCTCAATTAGGTCAGGGTTGTAAACAAAATTGTCAATATAACCAGGTCCCAAGATATCAGGGTTTAGTTGATAAATCTGCTGCAGAACAATGATTATGCATTTGAAGTACCAAAATGAGGAGTTATATTTCTAAAAACAAATGGCATTTCTAATGCACAATAAAAATAATAATTCAGTTATGCCTGGTTGGAGAAAAAGAAGATGGAGTTTTTCTTAAATGAGATTAAGTAACAATTCACATATTTTTAAAACAACAAGTTACTGCAACAATGTCAGTGATTTAAAGATGTTGTCAGTGATTTAAAGTTGTTTCTATTTCCCTGTGAATAGCCTCATTTCTTTGGTAGCCTCAGCAAGACAACGATTTTCTCATTATTCAAAATCTAGGCCAAATGAAGTACATGTACAAATAGGACTATACTTATTTTTTTTTAAAGTGTTTTCTTTTGCTAGAGTTGACTTGTGACTAGCAGCAAAATGTAACTGACAAATATTGTGCATGAAAATCAATATTTTGTTTTCATAGTCAGAGGTTCCTTTACACCAGTATATCCCAGTTTTTTAACCAATAAATTATGCTTCTGTACCAGAAAAAGACAGGGTTTTAGTATTCATGTACTGACAAACTGTAAAATGTTTCCAGTCTTTAAAGTTAACTGTCTCAACATCAAATTATGTATGAAGACAACTTATTCCATTCATACAGTTATAGTACCATATCCCTCCCAACTTTGATCAGTGATAGTTGGCAAGAACACAGCACCAGCAGGAGAGAAGGCTAATCTCTTTGATGGATTGCAAGACTTTGAAATTCAAGATAAAAACAACACAAATGAAAGCACTCTTTTTTTCTACTTCAAATTTTAATCCTATCAGTCTCCCTCTGCTTCATTTTTTTTTGTGTTATGGTATAGTGATAACCATTTTCATTAAAAATATATACTGTAGGCAAAAGACTTTCTTTTTACAATACTGTTGTTGCTTTTATTTACTCTTGTTCAAAACAAATTAATAACCAATGGGGAGGGTAAGTAGGGGAACTTAGTTTGGAGTTTTGCAGGTTTTTATTCATAGATTATTGTGAGTCACATGATCTAGCCATGCTGAAGTACAAGGCTTATGCTCACACCAAGCATGAAAACACTTTAATTATTACCGAATTCATATTAAATATATTGTTTAAAACAAATTAGGTATTTTTGTTTATATTTAATGATGTTAATGTGATAATTTTCCAAGGTAGAGATAAGATCAAATTTGTGATGTGTGGGACAAACTATATTGTCCTCGAGTGGACATGCGATAATGTCCATTTTGAATATAGCTTACATAAAGGTCAGAAATGCATGCATTCAATTTTCTTACTCTAAAGTATTGTTTGCTTAATAATTTTCTCCACTCTGTGTAAGAGATAAACCATGCATTGATGAGACTGGATGATTAGAATTTGTACAAGTAAAATTTGGTCTAGTACCGACTGTACAAGGTACCGGTAACAGCAGAAACGCTAGATCATTTCTTGTAAAAATTTTCTGCGATGGACATTAAAAGTTGAATTTCATCGAATTATGTGGGTCTACATTTTACTTCAGATTGAAACTTATGCCCAACATAACCGGTTTATTGACTTAACATGTGTTGAGATCACAAGGGGAAAATTATCATAACAAATAAGGATTTTTTTCAGGACTGGACCAAATTGCTTGACATGTATGGGTTCTCAAGATAACCAAGGTCGAGATAATTAGGTTTGACTGTAATAAGTTTATAGTTTACATGATAAGTTTACACTGTATGTGTGATAAGTTTATAGTTTACAGGAAAATAAGTTTATATTTAACATATCATGTTTGTACTAATTTGTCAAGTATGACCAAAAAATCACAATATTTCTTTTGATACTTCAATGCTGACAGTTTGAATTTTTTCAGAGGCTGACTGTCCATTTTGCCAACAAGCATTCTTGTCTAGTAGATGTTTCTTGCTAATGCCATAATGTACAAGCAAAAGCTTGACCATACAGGGATTTTGTAAGAAAAACACTGACAATTTAAACAGTCTGTGGTATGTGGTACTCCTGTACACTGAGGTGTGCTAAATATAACATGAAAACCCACATATGGACCAAAAACAGACAGCCAATATACAGATTCGACCTCCATTATATATTTTCATACTGTTTGCTATTATTCTGTCCATAATTTAGAGTACAATTTTAATGGTTGACAGATCTTCTACTAAACCAAGAATTCTAGTCCATAAATTTAAGATTCAAGTGAGGTCCTTTGCTTAATTGTATCTAATATATATTCATGAAAATCTCACAAGAAAATACTGATGGCATGAAAGGTACAATATCCTAATCTATTTTTCAACAAACCTTTATTAAAAAAAGCATTGGAAACTTTATTGAATCTTAGGAAGTACTTACCTCAGACAAAAAGATTAAAAAAACTGTCATACATTGTAATTCTTATGATGATTTTTAATCGTTACAGTACATGTATTTGAATGACATGGTTTAAAGTTTCAAACTGAGGAGAACTTCAGTAACAGGTGCTTGCTGATTGGATCTTACTTTATACACTCATGTACAAGTCAGATCCAAACTGCATGGATCCTGATCTGCCATCTCAAGATATGCCAACATATCTAGATCTATGCGAGTTGTTAGAATAAAACAATAGACCCTGATCTACTTCATGCATTATGTGACAACAGATCAGGATCTATGTTGTTTTCAGTCTAACCTGACTTATAGGTGAGTATTTATGGTAAGCAATTGCCATCATATAGAGGTGTCTAGTTTCCTGAAGTGTCCATGTTATGTATGGGTTGAAATTATAGTTTGGGTTGTACCTATCTCTGTGGTCATAAGAGCTCTCCTAGGTTTTCTCATCTTGTTGTGATTCAATGGAAGATGTAACTTTAAAGACAATTTCTCATATGCTGCTATCTCATATGTGTTCACCATGTTATCAAACCTTGCCATGTCCATTGGGTAGATCACTCCTCTGTAAGTGGAAATAAAGTATACTATGCATCAAATGACATTTACCATTATCCTTTTTCTAAAATTATGTCAGTACCACATTTCATGATAGATATGTAACTCAATTAGATATTATTCTCTACAAAACTCAATGGAGGAGATCAACAGAAGTTCCATGGGAAAGTTAGCAAAACTAATATACATAAATTACCCATTAAATTAAATGTAAATTAACCAATAAATTAAATGTAAATTAATATACATAAATTAACCAATAAATGAAATGTAAATTAACCATTAAATGAAATGTAAATTAACATACATAAATTAACCATTAAATTAAATGCAAATTAACCATTAAATTAAATGTAATTTAACCAATAAAATTAATATAAATGTAAAGAACATATATAAATGTAAATGTAAACAAAAATATTAAAGTAAACAGTAAATGTAGATGTAAATGTAAAATAAATGTAAATGTTAATAAATGCAAAATTAATGTAAATGTAAACAATATACATAAAAGTAAATGTAAAAACCATATATAAATGTAAACATAAATGTAAATGTAAACAATATAAATAAATGTAATATACATGTATATAAATATAAATGTATAAATGTAATATACATAAATGTAAATGTAAACATACATAATTATAAATATAAATGTAAATGTAAACAACATATGTAAATATAAATATAAACAACATATGTAAATGTATAAAACATACATAAATGTAAACATAAATATAAATATAAAAAACATACATACATGTAAATGTAAATGTAAACAACATATGTAAATGTAAACAACATATGTAAATGTAAATGTATATGTCAATATAATCAACATAAGTAAATATAAATGTAGACAATATACATAAATGTAAATTAAACAACACATACAAATGTAAATGTAATCAACATAAGTAAATGTAAATGTGAATGTAAACAACATATGTAAATGTAAATGTATATGTCAATATAATCAACATAAGTAAATATAAATGTAGACAATATACATAAATGTAAATTAAACAACACATATAAATGTAAATGTAATCAACATAAGTAAATGTAAATGTGAATGTAAACAACATATGTAAATGTAAACATATATGTAAATATAATCAATATACATAAATGTAAATGTAAACAACATACATAAATGTAAACATAAATGTAAATGTAAACAACATATGTAAATGTAAATTAAATAACACATATAAATAGCTAAGAACTAATCTTCCTTGAGGCCCTCATTCAAAGGAATTTACTTATTTTTGCTTCATCTCTGAAACCACTATATATACTGAATTTTGAAAAAGAAAATAGAGTGGGCATTGGTAGACACTGATCGCAGGTGGGGAGTATTTCTGGGTAGCCTATACTTGAATAGTGATTTTAAATATTCAGGAGCATTATTATTGGCTATTTTGTACATTAATTATACATCTTAGGTTTACCTATAGTATACATGTCAGGTTTACCTATAGTATACATGTCAGGCTTTCCTAGAGTATATATGTCAGGTTTACCTATTGTATACATGTCAGGCTTACCTATAGTATATATGTCAGGCTTTCCTATAGTATACATGTCAAGCTTACTTATAGTATACATGTCAGGTTTACCTATAGTATACATGTCAGGCTTGCCTATAGTATAGATGTCAGGCTTTTAAAGTATACATGTCAGGCTCTCCTAGAGTATACATGTCAGGCTTTCCTAGAGTATATATGTCAGGCTTTCCTAGAGTATATATGTCAGACTTACCTGTAGTATACATGTCAGGCTTTCCTAGAGCACACATGTCAGGCTTACCTATAGTATACATGTCAAGCTTACTTATAGTATACATGTCAGGTTTACCTATAGTATACATGTCAGGCTCTCCTAGAGTATACATGCCAAGCTCTCCCAGAGTATACATGTCAGGCTTTCCTAGAGTATATATGTCAGGCTTTCCTAGAGTATATATGTCAGGCTTACCTGTAGTATACATGTCAGGCTCTCCTAGTGTATACATGTCAGGCTTACCTATAGTATACATGTCAGGCTTTCCTAGAGTACACATGTCAGGCTTACCTATAGCATACATGTCAAGCTTACTTATAGTATACATGTCAGGTTTACCTATAGTATAAATGTCAGGCTTGCCTATAGTATACATGTCAGACTTTCTTAGAGTATATATGTCAGGCTTACCTATAGTATACATGTCAGGCTTACCTATAGTATACATGTCAGGCTCTCCTAGAGTATACATGTCAGGCTCTCTCAGAGTATACATGTCAGGCTTTCCTAAAGTATATATGTCAGGCTTTCCTAGAGTATATATGTCAGGCTCTCCTAGTGTATACATGTCAGGCTTACCTATAGTATACATGTCAGGCTTTCCTAGAGTACACATGTCAGGCTTACCTATAGTATACATGTCAGGCTTACCTATAGTATACATATCAGGCTTACCTATAGTATACACATCAGGTTTACCCTGATGTTACATAGAACCTGAATGCATTATAGACCAAACTCTGTTATAACCAAGCAAACAAGTTTGCTGAAGAAATTAATGCATGTACCCAAAAACATGGCCAGCAGTGAGAGTAATAAACATAGATGCAAAAATATGTGCTTTTGATTAAATTAAAAAAAACTGAAATAGACTTGCATATTGATAATTTACATTTGTGTAACTTGATGGCCAGATATTTAATTTGCATTTAAAGCTGCAGTTGGTAGTGATCATAAACAATGTTTTGTCTATAGAAAAGAAAACTTTAACAACACAAAAATGTCTTCTGAACACTTTCAAAAATGCATCAGATTCCATTGTATTTATTCAAGTTTGGCGCTAACTTCCTATGATGATAGGGTTCATATTTTTTAAAATTGAAGGTTGTAGTCGGCTTGCTTTGATAAAGGGTGTATGTGTTTTGAAGTCACCACAAACAAACAGCTTTGGATGACTAAACAAATTCCAGTTTGTGATTCAGGTAGCAATATGAAATAATTGTAAAACATTTATTGAATTCTTTTCCCATTTACTTATTTATACAGAATAATTGGTGCTTCAGAGCTGATCAGTTTTCTTTTAAGTTTCAGCAAAATGTTTTTTTTTCTAGATACATTTAAGTAAAAATATGTTGTCCTTGAGTTGACTGTAATCGTTCCTGTTCCTGCCTTGAAAGGCTGGTTAATTGTAATTAGTATGGAAGCATGACTATTTGACTGACAGAATACACAATTATTCCATGCAATATTTGGATTATTTCTATTTTTTCCCCAATTGTGTAAACACTCTGTAGAAATAAAACACAGGGCAAAAGTTTACTATTATATAACAGACTTAACATCAGTCCTCCAGGGTCTTTCCAGCAATCCTTTGTGAAAAAGTATGGACCCAGTTGGGCTACTCATTAAAAAAAGTCAGGAAAAAGTAGGGAAAAATAAGGATTTTTATAATAAAAAAAAATTATCTAAATTATAGTAATTTTGAAATAAAACCTTTCCCAGGTTTCCTCTACTTTTTCATGCATCTGAACATCATGAAGACCATATCTGAAAACACCTCACTATTGCTATTCTTGCTGTATGAAACAAATTTGAACATAAAGAAGTAGGGATAGTAAAACCATTTTTAGAAGGAATAGGGGAAATATGGAGTCTGATCAAAAAATGTTAGAAAAGAATCTTTAATAAAGGACAAGAAGAATTTCTTGCAATTCATAATAAAACCATTTCTCCTTTTTAAGTACAGAGTGGTGAAACAATGTCACATATTTGTTTTATAGAAATAACAAGAATTTCATATATTAGTCAGTGTGGTATCCATATTGGATGAAAAATTAGCACCATTTTCATTCAGGGTCAACTAGACATCACTAGAGGTTCTGACCATACATTCAGGGTCAACTAGACATCATAAGAGGTTCTGACCATACATTCAGGATCAACTAGACATCATAAGAGGTTCTAACCATACATTCAGGATCAACTAGACATCATAAGAGGTTCTGACCATACATTCAGGATCAACTAGACATCATTAGAGGTTCTAACCATACATTCAGGATCAACTAGACATCATTAGAGGTTCTAACCATAGATTTAGGATCAACTAGACATCATAAGAGGTTATAACCATACATTCAGGATCAATTAGACATCATAAGAGGTTCTAACCATACATTCAGGATCAATTAGACATCATAAGAGGTTCTAACCATACATTTAGGATCAACTAGACATCATAAGAGGTTCTAACCATACATTCAGGATCAACTAGACATCATAAGAGGTTATAACCATACATTCAGGATCAATTAGACATCATTAGAGGTTCTGACTATGACCATACATTCAGAATCAACTAGACATCATTAGAGGTTCTAACCATGCATTTAGGATCAACTAGACATCATAAGAGGTTCTGACCATACATTCAGGATCAATTAGATATCATAAGAGGTTCTAACCATACATTCAGGATCAATTAGACATCATAAGAGGTTATGACCATACATTCAGGATCAACTAGACATCATAAGAGGTTCTGACCATACATTCAGGATCAACTAGACATCATAAGAGGTTCTGACCATACATTCAGGATCAACTAGACATCATAAGAGGTTCTGACCATACATTCAGGATCAATTAGACATCATAAAAGGTTTTAACCATACATGCAGAATCAACTAGATATCATAAGAGGTTCTAACCATACAGTCAGGAAAAAAAGCAATAAAAAGGGATTCAGCA
This sequence comes from Potamilus streckersoni, assembly GCA_016746295.1. Lineage (NCBI taxonomy): Eukaryota > Metazoa > Mollusca > Bivalvia > Unionida > Unionidae > Potamilus > Potamilus streckersoni. The sequence goes on along the minus strand of JAEAOA010001293.1, from coordinate 1,345,202 downwards.
TGGCTGCCAAGAAATCCATATTTGATGTCAGACATTCAACTAAAAATCATAAGAAGTCCAGAAAAACTCAATATCGATATGACCATCCAAAAGTACCAATACAAGAGTTTTAGAATGACCTTCCAGAGATCAATACCCTTTGAATCTGGAACCACCTAGATATAACAGACTCTTCTTATAAAAGTCTGATATGGGGAAAACTTTCTGTTGAGAATTAGTAATAAGATTTTCAAGATGGTTACCATGTTAGGTATAGTGTATATCAACAACTTTTTCATTTAAAACCAACTACATATCTCAAGAAATGATTCAGTGAAAACTCTATGCCAGCATAACTTTCCATCAAAGAGGAGCAGCAATAAAAAGCTGTGCATGCTGACCATTGAGGCAGCAATATGTAACATCTGAGCAGCACCATTTTCATTTATGACCAACTAGACCAAGTGTTGAAAGTGTTTGTAACACTTCATGGTGGTCCTCTAAAAAATGTAGAAATAGTGGTAACCATTAATAAAACTGTGCAATGGAGAGATGTATGCCATATGACTTTAATAAAATGAATGATGAATAAAAGACCAACCCATAAATTTTTTTTGTTGTCTGACCAATAGAGTTAAAACCCAGGTCTGCTTGAAAGACTGCTTACATCATGTGGTTTTGAATTATTTATGTGACAGAGTGTCATCATATATCAGCCTTGTAATAAAATTTGTGTAGCTTAGGAACAAATAAAAAGGATAGAGATCCTTGCACAAAAATAAACCTTTACTATCATTCTCTTAGATTTATTTGATGACTGACCAGCTAAACATTTAGGATTGGAATTGACTGTAACTGCCCATCAATTAAGTGTTCGGCATTTTGTGACTTCAAGTGTTCCTTTTCTTACTTAATAATTAATTTTTAAAATTAAAAAAAATACTTTTTTGTTTGAAATTTTAGAAATAAATAATTTGAGAGAAAACTGTTGATCATAACTCATGTTCTGAAAATTTGTTTATGTTAACTCATTAACCCCCAATGCCGCATTTATGGGGCAGGAGGTGGAAGCCTACTTCTGAGCTCTGTAGCGTTAAATCCATGTGTGACACAATAAAGTGGGTGGTATTATAGAAAGGTAGACAGATGTAGCTTTATGATAATACCAAATAATATGGATGTTCTAGTTGCACTACAAAATATAGAGGAAAACACGTCACTTTTTGGACCTGAGTTTTTTCCAGCCGAAATTTGTCTGAGGTCGTGATTCAGTTTTGTGTCTGGATTTTAGACTTTTTGGCCTCAGATCAAAGACAGATTAGTCTGAATTGCACATAGACATGAGAACCCTTGTGAAAAGTAGGATAAGATGAGCATTTAGAATGAAGAGTGGTCTCGACACGAAAATGATGGGTCCATTTAGCAAAAAAAAAATAAAATAAAAAGAACACCAATTTTTACCCTTCTGCTCATGCTTAGGTGAAAGAGCCAGTGAAAATCAACGTTTCTAACACAAATAGGCATTAAGTTAACCGACTATGTCTTGGAAGTCCATGAATTAGCATGTCTTGATAAATATCTCTCAAAATTGATTTCCTAATCACATTTCAGGCGAAATCGACAAAAACCTCCAGGGCTTAATACTCACCTGACATCTCTAAGCAACAGGATCTTTTCTGGCTTGTCCAGGATGGCTATCAGCAACTGTACTAAGTGTTCAATGTCATGGTCATTGTGGTACTGAAATTAAAATTGAAGGAATATTAAATAGACATAGTTAAATTTTCTCAAATAAACTACAATAACAAAAAATTTCCATAACAAAATATTGGATAAAATATCTGCAAAATCAATTCAGTGGATCTAAGTATGAATGGCCTAACATAAAGTAACTCCACTGACAAGTCATTCAATCAGTTAAAAGGTAATTCTATTTGCAAGGTTGGGATGTACATAAAGAAGGTTTACTGTGCTTACAGAACATACAGTGCACAAAAAATTTACTTACCCTGACAAAGTTTTAGTTCCTACATGGATGAAGTTTTAGTTCCTACATGGATGAAGTTTTAGTTCCTACATGGATGAAGTTTTAGTTCCTACATGGATGAAGTTTTAGTTCCTACATGGATGAAGTTTTAGTTCCTACATGGATGAAGTTTTAGTTCCTACATGGATGAAGTTTTAGTTCCCACCCAAATGAAGTTTTAGTTCCCACCCAGATGAAGTTTTAGATGAAGTTTTAGTTCCAACTCAGATGAAGTTTTAGTTCCTACATGGATGAAGTTTTAGTTCCTACATGGATAAAGTTTTAGTTTCTAAGATGGATGAAGTTTTAGTTCCTACATGGATAAAGTTTTAGTTTCTAAGATGGATGAAGTTTTAGTTCCTACATGGATAAAGTTTTAGTTTCTAAGATGGATGAAGTTTTAGTTCCTACATGGATTTAACAAAACCATAATTATCATACATTATCTACATAAATTCTAACTTGGACACACACATATATTTCAGTTGTGTTATGCTAGTCCAAATAATTATAAATACTGGACCTGAATCTTCCCATAGCATTTTGTGTTCAATTTTGAATCTGATTGGATAAAGCCAGACAATGTATCAACATGGCCATATAAGAACAGGGCACAAAATTAAGATTTTATATTCACTAATCTACTGTCACCATAACAAAATTTGTAATGCTCCTGCTTACATTTTACTTCTTGCAAAACTGAAACAGAAGTCCAATTTTTTATTCAATTTTTTTATTTACTAACATCAACTGTAAGTAACAACTGTATTTCACAAACAAGATTAACTGAAAATTGAATGTTCCATGTCTGGTTCATGATCAGATCTAGGTTAACCAGGCACTGTCTTTGGCTCTCTGTTTCTTTGTCCAGAAACTTGCCACATCCAGATGGAATGGGTCATAATCCTTAATGTCTGGTGTAAGTTTTATTACCCATCAATGAATCACAACGAAGTACCTTGCATGCTTTCATATTTCAATTAAGTCACCTCAGAAAGTACATAACATCAAATCTTTTCCTTGGTCATATTTTAGCCATTTACATGTATTTGTATTTTCCCCACATTTATAGAATTGCCTAACTCTTTCCATCATATTTACAATTATGTTCTCTCTGAAGTCAGATATTTTGGTGATGGCTGCATGCACCATTAAAATACTTCCAGATTGTTTTCAAATTTTTCTTTTAGTTGGCATCATATTTCTATTGTCATAATGTGTTGCTATAAAATGCTACTCTATACATACATTCCAAATGTCACTGCACAGTGTACTGAATTTGTTTATCAACAATGATAAACAGATTAAAACACTTTTTTTACTATAATTCTCGATTATTTGTTGAGTTGGCAATTGGGACTTTTCTGATTGGTCAATAAATAGTCTGATACCATGTAACATTTTTTTGTTATCAGCGATCCTGAAATCAGTGTACTGGGATAGCAAACCATGTTAGTTCCATATACATGAAAACTTTTTGACAATAAACACCATAATTTACTTAATGCATGGAATAACATATTTGCAGAATTTGTTGTATCTTGTAAAGTACATGATGTTGGTAGATATTCAGTTATGCAATAAACAGATCAATCAACTATGACACTAAATGGTGTTCATTTTTTATTTCCTACATTTGACAAAAGACTTGTTAACTGCATCCAGTGACCAAATGAAATGTTCACAGCTCCAATGGATTAGTGATGACATGATTTTAATGATCTGTCTGCAAAATCACAGATCTTGGGTTAGTGGATTATTGTAAGTTTAAGCCCTGTGTAAGAAATCACTGACAATGACAAGTTAACCACTATAGCTGTGTGCAAGTATTATACACTGACATAAAAATGGACCAAAATCCAAGTATTATACACTGAAATAAAAATCGACCAAAATCAATAAAATTAAAAAACGAAGGATATCACATGCATTATTTGGCAATTTTTCAACTCATGTTGAAGATTGTGTTAAACATAAGTATGAATTAGACATGGCATAATCAAGCCTTGAGACAGAATAATGTACAAAGAAAATTGGTACAAAATATCACATACTGTGCACACACACACACACACACACACACACACACACACACACACACACACACACACACACACACACACACACACACACCTGCCGTCAGGTATATATGCTAATTTCTTTGCATACATGTCAGTTATGATGATATCCATCTTGTTACAGTTATAATCAGCCAGTTATGGGGACTCAAGGCAGATTGTTACTACTTGAGTTATCCTATTTAATGACTGATAATGATTTCTATAACTAACATAATCATCTCCTTAACTATCATATTTATCTATAACTACTGTGATTAATCTCTATTAATACTTGCATCCATCTCTATAATTACTGGTATCCATCTTTATATTTACTGGTATCCATCTTTATATTTACTGGTATCAATCTTTATATTTACTGGTATCCATCTCTATAACTGCTAGTATCCATCTCTATAATTACTGGTATCCATCTCTACAACTACTGGTATGCATCTCTATAACTACTAGTATCCATCTCTACCACTACTGGCATCCATTTCTACAGCTACTGGTATCCATCTCTACAAATACTGGTATACATCTCTACAGCTACTGGTATCCATCTCTACAGCTACTGAAATTCAACTTTATAACTATTGGAATCCAATCTCTATAACTACCAGTAATCAACTCTATAACTACTGATAACCATCTCTACAACTACTGGCATTCATCTCTATGAGTACTGGTATTGATCTCTACAACTATTGGAATCCATATTTATATCTACTGGCATTCATCTTCATAACTACTGGTATCCATCTCTATAGATACTAGTAATCAACTCTATAACTACTGATATCCATCTCTACAACTATTGGTATCCATCTCTACAATTACTCATATCCATGTTTACAGTTACTGGCATTCAGCTCTAAAACTACTGGTATCCATCTCTACAACTATTGGTATCCATCTCAATAAATGCTAGTAATCAACTCTATAACTACTGATATCCATCACTATAGCTTCTGACATTAATCTCTACAACTACTGGTATCAAACTCTACTACTAAATTCTACTACAAACTCTACTGCCCTAAACAAACTAGAATACTGGTGCACATGCAATGGCATGGTGGTTAATACTGGTAAAACTAAAATATTACTTATCTCAACACGGAAAAAAAGAACAAAACTTGATAGCGATGAACTATGTCTGACATGGAAGGATAAAAGGTTGCAAATAATCTGTCACGATAGTCTACTTGGTGTTTTGGTATATTAATAATCTATCATGGACTGAACATATCAAACATATCAGTAAAAAAGTCAATTCTAGTTTATGGCTTCTCAATAGGATAAGACACTTTCTCCCGGAAAAGCACAGAAAACTATCTTATAACAGTACATACAACCCTATTTAGACTACTGTAATACAGTATGGGGTAATTCAAATGATAAAAACTTAGCAAAGCTGGCACATCTCCAAAAAAGAGCTTTTGAGTTAATATTAATCCAGAAAGAAAGCAAGGAAAATTTAGCTGGTAAGTTAAAAATACTACCTATTAAAGACCGAATCTGTTTAAGAAAAGCCAAATTAATGTACAGGATAGCCAATAATAGTGCTCCTGAATATTTACAATCACTATTCAAGTATAGGCTACCTGGAAATACTCCTCACCTGCGATCAATGTCTACCAAACATTACAAAATTCCCAAACCAAATAAAGATTTAGTTATAAAAAGTTTCCAATACTCTGGAACTTTGTTATGGAATAATATTCCAGTTGAGATTAGAAATGTCCACTCTATTTCCTCTTTCCAAACCCAGTATATACAATGGCTTCAGAGATGCAGCAAAAATAAAACAATTCCTTCGAATGAGGGCCTCAAGGTAGATTAGTTCTTAGCTAATTGAGTTACCCTCTCTTTAAATAAAGTAATAATAATAATGATAATAATAATAAATAATAATAATAATAATAATAATAATAATAAAAATAATAATAAAAATAATAATAATAATAATAATAATAATAATAATAATAATAATAATAATAATAATAATAATAATAATAAAAATAATAATAATAATAATAATAATTAATAATAATAATAATAATAATAATAATAATAATAATAATAATAATAATAATAATAATAATAATAATAATAATCATAATAATAATATGCATCTCTTCAGCTACTGGTATCCATCTCTACAATTACTGGTATCCATCTTTATATCTACTATTATCCATCTCTACAATTACTGGCATCCATCTCTATATCTACTATTATCCATCTCTACAATTACTGGTATCCATCTCTACAACTACTGGTACCCATCTCTACAACTACAGGTATCCATTACTACAGTTACTACAGGTATCCATTACTACAAATTATAATTATTGATATCCAATCTCTACAATTAATGGTATCCATCTCTACAACTATAGGTATCCATTACTACAGTTACTGGCATTCATCTTTATAACTACAGGTATACATCTCTATAAATACTAGTAATCAAATCTATAACCAGTGATATCCATCTCTACAACTACAGACATTCATCTCTACAAGAACTGGTATTCATCTTTACAATTAATGGCATCCATCTCTATATCTACTGGGCATTCGTCTCTACAACTACTGTTAAACACTAGTAATCAACTCTATAACTACTGATTTCCATCTCTACAGCTACTGGCATTCATCTCTAAAACTACTGGTATCCATCTCTACAGCTACTGGCATTCATCTCTCCAACCTCTGGCTTTCATCTCTATAACAACTGGTATCCATATCTATAGAAAGTGGCATTCATCTCCAAAACTACTGGTATAAATAAATACTAGTAAACAACTCTATAACTACTGTTATCAATCTCTACAACTACTGGCATTCATCTCTATAAGTACTGGTATTCATCTCTACAACTACTGGTATCCATCTCTACAGCTACTGGCATCCATCTCTACATCTACTAGTTTCTAATCTCTACAGCTACTGGCATTCATCTTTATAACTAATGATATCCAATCTCTACAACTACTGATATCCATCTCTACAGTACTGGCATTCATCGTTATAATTACTGTTATCCTATCTCTACAACTACTAGTAACTAACTCTATAAATACTGGTATCCATCTCAATAAATATTAGCAATCAACTCGTTAACTACTGATATCCATCTCTACAGATATAGGTATTCATCTCTACAACTACTGTTATCCATCTCTAAAACTACTGGTATCCATCTCTGCAACTACTGATATCCATGTCTACAAATATTGGCATTTATTTTTAAAACTATTGTTATATATCTCTAAAACAAATAGTAATCAACTCTATAACTACTGGTATCCATCTCAATAAATGCTAGTAAACAACTCTATAACTACCAATATCCATCTCTACAGCTTCTGGCATTCATCTCTAAAGCTACTGGTATTCATCTTTACAACTACTAGTATCCATCTCTACAACTACTGATATTGATCTCTACAGTTACTGGTATCCATCTCTACAACTACTGGTATCCAATCTCTACAACTACTGATATCCATCTCTACAGCTACTGGTATATATCTCTATAGCTACTGGTACCCATCTCTACAGCTATTGGCATTCACCTTTATAACTATTGGCATCCAATCTCTACAATGACTGGCATCCATCTCTACAACTACTGATATCCATCTCTACATCTACTGGTATCTTTCTCTACAACTAGTGGTTATCCATCTCTACAACTACTGATATCCATCTACTGGTATCTTTCTCTACAACTAGTGGTTATCCATCTCTACAACTAGTGGTTATCCATCTCTACAGCTACTGGCATTCATCTGGTAACCAATCTATACAACTGCTACTAATTCACTCTAAAACTACTGGCATTCATCTCTATAAAAACACTAGTATTCATCTCTATATCTACTGACATTCATCTCTACAACTACTGACATCCATCTCTACATCTACAGGTATCTATCTCTACAGCTATTGGTATCCATCTTTACTTCTACTGGTATTCATCTCTATAAGTACTGGTATTCATCTCTATATCTACTGGCATTCATATCTACAACTACTAATATCAATCTCTACAACTATTGGCATCCATCTTTACAACTAGTGGTATCTATCTCTATAAATACTAGTAATCAAATCTATAACTACTGATATCCATCTCTACAGCTGCTGGCATTCATCTCTACAACTACTAGTATCCATCTCTACAACTACTGGTATCCATCTCTACAACTACTGGTATCCATCTCTACAACTACTGGTATCCATCTCTACAACTACAGTGTACTTGCATTCATCTCTATATTTACTGGTATACATCTCTACAACTACTGGTATCCATCTTTACAACTACTGGTATCAATCTCTATATTTACTGATATACATCTCTACAACTACTGGTATCCATCTCTATAACTAAAGATATTCATCTCTATAACTACTCTGGTATACATCTCTACAACTACTGGTATCCATCTCTACAACTACTGGTATCCATCTCTACAACTACTAATATCCATCTCTACAACAACTGGTATCCATCTCTATAACTACTAATATCCATCTCTACAACTACTGGTATCCATCTCTACAGCTACTGATATCCATCTCTACAACTACTGGTATCCATCTCTATAACTGCTAGTATCCATCTCTACAACTACTGATATCCATCTCTACAACTACTGATATTCATCTCTATAACTACTCTGGTATACATCTCTTCAACTACTGATATTAATCTTTACAATTACAGGAATACATCTCTACAACTACTGGTATCCATCTCTACAACTACTGATATCCATCTCTACAACTACTGATATCCATCTCTACAACTACTGGTATCCATCTCTAAAAACTGCTAGTATCCATCTCTACAACTACTGATATCCATCTCTACAACTACTAATATCCATCTCTACAACTACTGATATTCATCTCGACAACTACTGATATCCATCTCTACAACTACTGGTATCCATCTCTATAACTGCTAGTATCCATCTCTACAACTACTGATATCCATCTCTACAACTACTGATATCCATCTCTACAACTACTGAAATTCATCTCGACAACTACTGATATCCATCTCTACAACTACTGATATCCATCTCTACAACTACTGGTATCCATCTCTATAACTGCTAGTATCCATCTCTACAACTACTGATATCCATCTCTACAACTACTGATATCCATCTCTACAACTACTGATATCCATCTCTACAATTACATGTATCCATCACTACAATTACTGGCATCCATCTCTACAATTACTGGTATCCATCTCTACAATTACTGGTATCTATCTCTACAACTACTAATATCCATCTCTACAACTGCTGGTATCCATCTATACTAATGCTGGTATCCATCTCTATAGTTACTGGTATACATCTCTACAACTACTGGTATCCATCTATACAGCTACTGGCATTCATATTTATAACTATTGGTATCCAATCTCTAACTGCTATTAATCAACTATATAACTACTGGTATCCATCTCTACAACTACTGATATCCATCTCTACAACTACTGATATCCATCTCTACAATTACATGTATCCATCACTACAATTACTGGCATCCATCTCTACAATTACTGGTATCCATCTCTACAATTACTGGTATCTATCTCTACAACTACTAATATCCATCTCTACAACTGCTGGTATCCATCTATACTAATGCTGGTATCCATCTCTATAGTTACTGGTATACATCTCTACAACTACTGGTATCCATCTATACAGCTACTGGCATTCATATTTATAACTATTAGTATCCAATCTCTAACTGCTATTAATCAACTATATAACTACTGGTATCCATCTCTACAACTACTGATATCCATCTCTACAACTACTGATATCCATCTCTACAATTACATGTATCCATCACTACAATTACTGGCATCCATCTCTACAATTACTGGTATCCATCTCTACAATTACTGGTATCTATCTCTACAACTACTAATATCCATCTCTACAACTACTGGTATCCATCTATACTAATGCTGGTATCCATCTCTATAGTTACTGGTATACATCTCTACAACTACTGGTATCCATCTATACAGCTACTGGCATTCATATTTATAACTATTGGTATCCAATCTCTAACTACTATTAATCAACTATATGACTACTGGTATCCATCTCTACAATACTAGTAATCATCTCTTTATCTAATGGTATCCATCTCTACAGCTACTGGTATTCATCTGTACAATTACTGGTAATTATCTCTATAATTACTGGTATCCCTCTCTATAACTACTGGTATCCATCTCCATAACTACTTGTAATCAATCATTTCTATAATAAAGTTTGAAAATTTGTATAACATAAAAAGATTTCAATGGCATTTTACTATAGAATGATTTCTTTTCTTGATTCCACAAACAAACAAAAAATCACAGCATACTGTTTTGACATGTCTCATCACAGCACTGAATTCATCATCAGTGAGTGTTTTCCTGGCTGAGTCCTCCAGTATCGCTAGACTGTACCCATCAATAGTGTTGGAGTGAACAACATGGAAGCCAATGCTCTTTTCAAAGATGCCCTTCTTCCCCATGGTACCATTCAAATCTAGATAAAACAATTAAACCATTACTCTCATACATAATTACATGCAAACAAATTCAAAGACAGCTGTGTTATATTTCACACTGGGCTTGATTTACATTTCTGACAAATTTTGTTTTATCAGCTTGTTTTGATTTGGACAAATGAAGTAGGATTTTTCGATCTGTACTGATAACTCTACTGTGATAAAAGGAGTACTCTACTGTGGTAAAAGGAGTACTCTACTGTGGTAAAAGGAGAACTCTAATGTGGTTAAAAGAGTACTCTACTGTGGTAAAAGGAGTAGTCTAATGTGGTTAAAGGATTACTCTACTGTGGTATATTTTGTTGCATCTATTCAATATTAATTGCAAATGAGAACATTGTGCAAAATTCTGTAGCTATTAAACAGGAATCTGTTTTCATTTTAAATTGGTTTAAATCTATTAGCTCTTTACCTTTTACAAGCACTAACTGCCCTGCTTACTAAGCCTAATATGCAGCCTGCCGTCTAGCAGCTGTTTGTAGACTGAACCCAGTAGCATCATAATGGCTGTCTCATTGTAAGCTTATTGAGTTAGTGCATTTGCGTCTGCATTTTCTATATCAATCTTGTCCCATGCAAACTGTGTAATGTAATAAAAGCTGATATTTTAAAAACTTACCAAAGTTTGGTGCCACTCATTTTAAGCAACAAGTACAAAATAATCCTCAGGAATCTATTTATATATTCATAATAAAAAAAACTCAAGATATTTGTTGTATTTATAATTTTTATTAGACTTTTTTCACCACTAGTTTGCACAACTGGAATATTTCTCCGGGAAAACAACTGTATTAACAAATCTATCCACCATACATTTTTATCTAAATCAAATTCTGGCCATGAATCTGCTGTAAAGTTCTCCACATGTAATGGTCCCATGTGTGATGACCTGAAAAGATCATCCCACATTTCATCCTCAGATTTAGATAAATTTGAAATGCCAGGTGTTGAAACAGGACTTACACTAATTTATGATCCCTTGTCTTTAATCAGATCATTGAAGGCAATGTTATTTGCAATGTCATCAATTTCAGATTCATCAAAACTTTTATTTGAATTGTTGTCAGAACGCATGAATGTTGCCATTTTGTTTCACTTTGACAATTGACCTCATTTTCAAAGGAAATTCCCACTTACATGCTGGAAAACTACTAATAAAACACCCTCATCATTTTATATAAGGACTATTATCAACGTTTTTAAAAAGATAGGATAATTTGGCAATTTCATCCAAAGAAAGCTCTAATGTTTACATGCATCTCTAGAATTTCCCTGCCCTTGGCAGGAAATGAATGCATGAGCCAGCCAGGACAGAGAGAGTATTATTAGCATCTTGTTTATGCATCTCTGGAGTTACAAGGCTGTTTTTAGTGTCAAATATTAGCGTTAGCAGAAGGTAAAGAGTTAAGCCCTAAAAATGTTTTTCAGTGCAGCATAAAGAATTCATTATTCCAAACCAGATAAGGGCAGTAATTCAGCCACACAGTCTAAACTGAACCTGATCATAATTTCTAAGTATAAAACACAATACAAACTTCAATTCATACTTAATGAATGTGACTAAAGGAACTATTTTTATAATGTAAACACTTTTTTATGAATGAAATAAAGCAGATATTTCATGGACTACCATATACCAGCAAATGTTTCACAGACTGACACATACAAACTGCTTAGACACATTCTGCGTTAACCTTTTTATTCAATGTCTCAGATTTAGGCTAGCTATAGATGCCATATAGGGTCCTCACAATAACACACAAGTTATAACACATAAACTGTCTTCTTTAGCTGGTAATAAATATGGCAAAAAATATACTTACAATTTTACATCCTAAATTTCCTTAAAAATATACTTTTGTAGTTCTGCAAATCCGAATTACATGAGCCATTTCATGGGTTCTCAAGGTTGATTACACATTTTGAAACTGTACTGCAATTTCGAGTTTTATATTCCAAGTGCAGTTACATCCTCCTTACTACACTCAAAATGAAATAAACATTAAATTCCACAGCATCTTTTTGATAATTGTAATTGAAAGGCTTCATAATTTTCCCACAATTATGATCTGAATAATTCAATGACAGAACAAAAACCCACACATGCTGATGTCAACATACTTAATACGATTAGATTGGCAGACACTGCTGGAATCCATTGCAAGTTATTTCATGTAGATAAATCCAGACCATAACCACAAGATTGCATTGAATTGAAAAATATACCAAAACATATTCATTCTAGATCAAATGGAAAAGTTGTTGCAATGCATATTCATTAACAATATGACTCCAAATTTAAATTTTAAATAGACCAAAAACCATTTTCTTTTAAAACTTAGTCTAGCACGTGACCAACTTCAATTTTATCTGGTCGGAGTCACACGCTAATTAATAATGTTGTTGTGTAATGATGCATCAACGCTTATGTATTTAGTTTGGAACACGGCATACATTTAGTTACTTTGTTTCTTGTAGTGTATTTTTGTTTGCTTATATATTAAAGTCTTGGGATGAATAAGAAAATGAGCATATAATAAAAAGGTTACTGCATTTGTATGGAAAAATATGAAATTGTTTTGTTGGATTGATATATTGCACTTCCAAGGTCATGCAGTATAGCCATCCAAAAAGAACTTGTTCATATTATCCCATACAAATGTAGTAACCTATAAATATCAAAAGTTTATATTTTTGTATTATTAAACTTAATACAAAATTTGCTTGCAATTCATAAAGTTTTTTAAAAATTTAGTGGAAACAAAGTTTACAATAATGGGCCTGAACAGAATGGTTGTGTGTAACAATAATTTCAAAGAATATAGCAAGTGCATTATAAAAAGGAGAAAGAATGAAAATGCTAGAGATTTTCCTGTATTTGGTGGGTCAGAGTATCCTGGCTGCTGTTGAATGCATTCACTGAGTGAATAAGAGGATATTAGTGTTGAAAATCAGTGAAAATTTTATCATAAATTACATGATCAATTTAGTTCCTTTCAATATTACTGATTCCCATGCTGAGAGTATCTAATTGGGGTACTGACATCATTAGCCCAATGTTTCAGAAAATTTTAAAAAATCAATAGCAGCTCAAAAGCTGTCAATCAAATACCAAATATTTGGTTGTAATGTTATTTGTTATTGAAGAATAAATCTAGAAGGCATTGTATACTATTTATTAAATACAACTAGGAATGGGAGTAAAGGCTGCCTTGAAAGTATTTTTCCCATGGAACTTAAATCCCAGTGAACACTTAACATAAACCAGCTGTTGGTGTGTATCAGTTCCAGTCCAGTGTGGAATATCTGATTACTTTTACTGTCATTTGATATATCAAAGCTAATTAAAATTAAGGCTTACACTACATCTCCCCTTTTGAGAAAGTTATCGCTAATATGAAACATGATCTGATGAACTCATTTTTAAACAAGCCACATCAGCTTAATTTTTACAAGTTCAATCTCTCAGGTGGTTTAGTCAGTGTTCCCAAAGTTTAGACAGTCTTCCCGATTGTGTGAAATATCAATTTTGACCAGTTTGCACTGCTTTGCTTTCATCTCAGTCAGTCATAGTATCAGGGTGTGAAATAGTCACTCTGAGATGCTCCAATAGTGAGGTAGGCATGGGAATTAAATTTCTTCTATTACGCCGCATCTCTCTCTCGTCAGTTACTTCCATGTATGAAAGAGTTGTAGATGCCTCAGATTTAACAATGCCTGAAAAAAATGATCTTAAATCCATACTTTATTTCCTATCTGAAGTGTTTTTTTCATATTATGGGCGCAATGTTGAGGATCATAATTTCTCTTTTGAGTTTGCTTTTGATAGTTTTCTGATTTCTTCAGTTTCATTAAATTTGGTCATTTTAGCTTTAAGTTTTGTAAGTGCCATTGGCAAAGTAGTTTGTAATTTTCTACCTATCAATAATTTGGCAGGGCTGTATCCATTTGGTAAAGGTGTTTTGCAATATATCAAAAGAGCTATGTAAGCATCATATTTTTTTAAGCATTTTTTTAATAGTTTAAACAGCTCTTTCAGCAAGACCATCACTCTGTGGATAGTTTGGACTACTTGTAATATCCCTGAATCTGTAATTTGTCTCAAATTCTTTGGATATTGTGGATGTGCATTGCGGACCATATATACTGTGTCAGGCAAAGATTGATATGAGATGACTGACAACTGCTTCTGAACATATACCTTGCAATTTTGCTATTTCAATGTATTATGAAAAATAATCAGTCACCAAGAGATATGTTTAACCATTCAGTTCAAACAAGTGTTAGGCGACTCTTTGGAAATTCATTTGTTATAATTGGTTCAGTGTGATCTCTTTAGATGCAATATTGGCAACCAAGTGTTAAAGCTGAGTACTTACTCCTTTCCACCACACTGACATTTTGGAAAATTTTAGACATTTATCTATGCCTTGGTGACCATTGTGAATTCTCTCTAGGATTTATTTTTTAAGTGATTCTGGTATGATCGGGCATGTACCTTTCATTAAATGACCATTTTGATCTATCATTTCACCTCTATCTGCCCAGTACAATTAAAGTTTTTTGTCATATGTGGATTTCTCTAGCCAGCCCTTTTCACAGAATTGTACAAGCTGTTTGCAGATCAAATCACTTCGATATTCAGACTTTATTTGGTCAAATTACCAACTACAAAATCAACACAGGCATTAGTTTCAGCCTGAAATTGTCTGTCACTCTCAGAGTGATAACTTAAAGGTGCCCTGGCTAGAGCATGAGCAGTTATTAGATTTTTTACAGCAACAAAAACTGTACAGAAGTTGAATCTCATCAAACACATTCTAAACCATTGAATTCTAGGGGATAACTCTCACAAGATTTTTGTGCTCATTAGTGGTACTAATGGCTTATGGTCAGTTTCTAGTCTGAATTGTGACCCAATCAATTGCTACTTAAGCAGTCATATGCCCAAGTGATTGCAAAGGCCTCTTTTTCTATGGGAGCATAGCGTTACTCAGTTTCTGACATACCTTGCAATGCCACTGGTCTCAGAGTGTTACCATATTTCAGCTGTAGCACAGCATCCAGTCCAAATGAAGATGCAACTGCAGTTACTACTATTTCTCTGTTTGGATCATAATGTGCTAAGTTAGTGAAGATACCATTTCTTGCTTGATATCTCTAAAAGCTTGTTCTTTATCTGGACTCCATAAGGTTTTACCTTTCAAAAGCTCATGTAATCTTTATCTGGACTTCAAGTCCATGAGGTTTTACCTTTCAAAAGCTCATGTAATCTTTATCTGGACTCCAAGTCCATAAGTTTTTATCTTTCAAAAGCTCATGCAATGGTTTTGATTTTTCTGCCAAAGGTGGACTAAATTTTCCAAAGCTGATTTGCCATACTGAGAAATTGTTG
The DNA here is from genome assembly GCA_016746295.1 of Potamilus streckersoni. Classification (NCBI taxonomy): domain Eukaryota; kingdom Metazoa; phylum Mollusca; class Bivalvia; order Unionida; family Unionidae; genus Potamilus; species Potamilus streckersoni. The sequence continues at coordinate 1,329,124 of JAEAOA010001293.1, read as the reverse complement.
TATGTCTGTTACGCATTTCGGTGTTTCTATTTCAGTTATAGTTTAGACTTTTTCCAGATCAGGTCAGCATCCATTTTCATGAACAGCATACCCATGAAACCTAATGGATGGTCTCAAAAAGTCACACTTTTCAGCGTTTAGAGTGATGCTGGCCTTTTGAATTTATTTCATGGCCATTTCTAGTCTTTCTTCATGCTCTTTTCACAAAACAAGAAAATGATCCATGTGAAAGAGTGTTCTGTCATGTCATTCCAGAATTTCTCACATCCATTTCTGAAAATAAAGAGGATTAATAAAAGTTGTAAGGCAGCATTACTCTTCTGACAGGTGGTTTATCTGCCAAAACCCTGAGTTTGCAAAAGCTTTGCACCTGCTAGTTTTGCATGGGATTCTTCAACTGATGGTGGTGGGTGGTTCTCTCTTTTAAATGGTTTATTCAGTTATGTTAGATCCATGCAAATTTTTACTGTACCATTAGGTTTAGGAACGACAACCATTGCCACACACCACTTAGTAAGTTCATCAACTTTTGAAAAAGCACTAATTTTTTCCATTTTATCTAACTCTCCTTGAATTTTATGCAATAAAGGAATAGGAACCTTTCTTGGGGTAGATAAGGCATAAGGTTTGGCATTTTTGTCCAGAGTTACCTTATAGAACCATTTTGTTTTCTCTAGACCTTTAACAATTTTGGGAATTTTTCACAAAAATCCCTATTTAAATTTATGGATTTATCATGAAGTTTGTGAATTTTGATCTTAGGCATTTACTGAGGATTTACATGTTCAATAATCTTGAGAGCTTGATTAGCAGGCCTGTTTCAGTCCCTTTGCAACAAATATGTCTTGTACACTGAATGCTTTGTTTTATTTCAGTCCATATGTAAAATTTCCCTTCACTTCAAGTTCAGAATTTCTAGACCCATACAGTTTTCAATCAGACTTTGATAGTTTTTGGTTTCAGATTTTTCATAAATCCCTCTCAGGAATTACAATCATATCAGCTTCAGTATCAGTCTTGACTAAGAGTGAAGTGTTGTTCAATCTCATACAATTTATCCATGGCGGACTTTTCTTTGTGCTAATAGTCCCTAGAAATCCAGGTTCTGCTGTTGATTCTATTGTGCAAACTGCTTAAATTGACAGACAGCAGTTTGCATAGTGTTCCCTTTTCTTATACTTAAGGCATTCTGCTTCTTTTGCTGGACATCTGTCCCAAGAATGATTAAATTTGTTTCCACGTCTCATGCATCCTTTTCTGCTGATATTATTCTGTTGAACTCTTGGCATTTTATGTTTCTGTTTCCCATATTTTAGTGAAGACAATCTTACTTCATACATTCCACTCATTTATTCTCTTGTATAGTTGATTGTTGCTTTTTCACAGCCTCATTTTGTTGAACTGGGTCATATTCTCCATGCTCCAAAATGGAGTTAGCAGATTTTGTTCAGTATTTACTCAAGTTTTCACAATTAGAATCACAACTATGAAAGCTTCAATAACTTAGGTTAAAGGCTCTGATATTGATGTAGACAGCAATTAGATTTTATAAATTATCAAATTCAGATGATTTATTGATAAAGATTCAGACAAAGAACTTGTAAATTTTGAGTATGAGAAATGGCAGCTACAGTTAGTCATGCAGCTTCACTGACTTGATGGTGAATGAGTTCTCTTAAGATTTCAAAACATACAAAATTCTTCCGTGAAAAATAATTGTATACAAAATTCTTCCGTGAAAAATAATTATACAGCTATACTGATTGGATTTTACTCTCAAACATTTCCATGCATAATATATGTGTACCTAAGATGTTCAAATTGTTGTTAAGCATAACATATACTACACCACTAAACAGTTAACAGGCAGGCCTATGTGTATGCAGTCAAATATATAATAGGTATTCTTTTAATTATAAAAGCCAAACACTCTGTGAGGTAAAGGGTTAAAATGCAATCCACATAGCAGTTTAATACCATCAGTATTGCTTGCAATGCAAACCACTTAATAGTATAATACTGTCAATATTGCTTAAAATGCAAACAACAAAACAATATGATACCATCAATATTGCTTAAAATGCAAACCACATAACAGTATAATACCCTTAATATCTCTTAAAATGCAAAAACAACTAAAACAGTATAATACAACCAATATCGCTTAAAATGCAAACCACATAATAGCATAATACCATCAATATCACTTAAATGCAAACCTCATAAGAGTGTAATACCTTCAATATTGCTTAAAATGCATACAACTACATAACAGTATAATACCTTCAATATTCTTCAAACTGGCTCTCTTTGATGACTTGACTTTCAAGCTGCCCTTTATCTTATTCTTAAAAGTCTTCCACTTACTGTTTTTTGCTGTGCCTGCATCAGGTGAGACTAAAAATAAAGGTAAAAATGTACTTTTCTACAGAACTAACAATAAAGATGATAAAGCCATAGCTTTTATCCCATACATAACTTGTTATTTGACCTTTCATTAGAATATTCATTAGGAACAAATTGAATCTTTATCTGTCATGAAAATAGTACACATTTCAGATTTTTAAACAAAAATAAATTTCTTGTACAGAATGATGCTTTGTTGAAACTGAGTCTCTGTAATGAAACTCCTGGATGTTGTACCCCATTAAGTAAGTACAAATAATTAACAACAGCTGGATGTTGTACCCCATTAGGTGAGTACAAACAATTAACAACACCTGGATGTACCCCATTAAGTGAGTACAAACAATTAACAACACCTGGATGTACCCCATTAATTGAGTACAAACAATTAACAACACCTGGATGTTGTACCCCATTAAGTGAGTACAAACAATTAACAACACCTGGATGTTGTACCCCATTAAGTGAGTACAAACAGTTAACAACACCTGGATGTTGTACCCCATTAAGTGAGTACAAACAATTAACAACACCTGGATGTACCCCATTAAGTGAGTACAAACAGTTAACAACACCTGGATGTACCCCATTGAGTGAGTACAAACAAACAATTAACAACACCTGGATGTTGTACCCCATTGAATGAGAAGAATCAATTAGCAATATCGGGATGTTCCAGAATGCTATGCATTAGCTGAATCAATATATTCCAAGATTAGACTAGTAAAAATCTATGAATTCTAAACACATGCACATATATGCTTTCTGACTTGTCAAATGCCAAAATTTGGAATAATAAAATCTATTTTATGTTTTCAGAAAGTTGTATGCCATTTTATTTGCATGGCTGATGCTATGATACAGCTGTTTTTGACTGAATTTTCAACTGTTTAGATTGAGACAAGTCCTGGGGACTCCGAGGACATTAATAGTCTATTTATTTGTCACTAATTTCACAGAGGATGTTGCTGGTTGTTTTACTTGTTACAAAAATCTGTTTCACTAACTTCACTGAGGATGTTATTGGTTGTTTTACTTATTGCAAAACCCTATCTTCACTCATGATGTTATTAATTGTTCTACTTGTTATAAATATGTTTGTTTAACTAACTTCACTGAGGATGTCATTGATTGTTTTACTTGCTACAATTATCTCTTTCACTAACTTAACTGAGGATGTTACTGGTTCTTTTACTTGTTATTAATATATGTTTCGCTGACTTCACTGAGAATGTTATTGTTTTAGTTACTTGTTACAAATATCTGTTTCACTAACTTCACTGAGGATGTTATTGTTTTAGTTACTTGTTACAAATATCTGTTTCACTAACTTCACTGAGGATGTTATTGTTTTAGTTACTTGTTACAAATATCTGTTTCACTAACTTCACTGAGGATGTTATTGTTTTAGTTACTTGTTACAAATATCTGTTTCACTAACTTCACTGAGGATGTTATTGTTTTAGTTACTTGTTACAAATATCTGTTTCACTAACTTCACTGAGGATGTTATTGTTTTAGTTACTTGTTACAAATATTTATTTCACTAACTTCAATGAGGATGCTATTAGTTGTTTTATTTCTTACAAATATCTGATTCATTATTTCAATAAGGATGGTATATGGGATGTTTTATAAATATATGTTTGTTTAACTAACTTCAATGAGGATGTTATTGGTTGTTTTACTTGTTACAAATATGTTTCACTAACTTCAATGAGGATGTTACTGGTTGTTTTACTTGTTACAAATATATTTCACTGACTTCACTGAGGATGTTACTGGTTGTTTTACTTGTTACAAATATATTTCACTGACTTCACCGAGGATGTTACTGGTTGTTTTACTTGTTACAAATATGTTTCACTGACTTCACTGAGGATGTTACTGGTTGTTTTACTTGTTACAAATATGTTTCACTGACTTCACCGAGGATGTTACTGGTTGTTTTACTTGTTACAAATATGTTTCACTGACTTCACTGAGGATGTAATTGGTTGCTTTTCTTGTTAAAAATATCTGATTTACTAACTTCACTGAGGATGTTACTGGTTATTTTATTTTTTACAAGTATCTGTTTCATTCACTTCACTGAGGATGGTATAGTTTTACTTGTTATAAATATCTGTATCACTAACTTCACTGACGACATTGTTTTGCTTGTTACAAATATTGCTTTCACTAAATACACTGACAATATTACTGTATGTTTTACTTGTTATAAATATCTGACTTTACTGAGGATGTTATTGGTTATCTTACTTGTTATAAATATGTGTTTCTTTAACTAACTTCACTGAGGATGCTATTAGTTATTTTACTTATTGCAAATATCTAACTTCACTGAGGATGTTACTGGTTGTTTTATGTTTTACAAGTATCTGTTTTACTGACTTTACTGAGGATGCTATTGATTGTTTGACTTGTTATAAATATCTCTTTCACTAACTTCACTGATGACATTATTGTTTGTTTTGCTTGTTACAAATATCTCTTTCACTAAATACACTGAGGATATTACTGATGTTTTACTTGTTATAAATATCTGACTTTACTGAGGATGTTATTGGTTATCTTACTTGTTACAAATATGGTAACTTCAATGAGGATATTAGTGGTTGTTTTGCTTGTTACAAATATCCCTTTCACTAAATTCAATGAGAATGTTACTTGTTGTTTCACTTGTTACAGATATCGCTTTCACTAACTTCACTGATGATCTTATTGATTGTTTTACTTGTTACAAACATCTCTTTCACTAACTTCACTGAGGATGTCATTCGTGGTTTTATTTGTTACAACTACATTATGTTTAACTAACTTCAATGAGGATGTTACATTTTGTTTTACCTGTTACAAGTATGTTTAAAACTTCATTGAAAACATTAAAGGTTGTTTTACCTGTTACAATTATGTTTTTCAGACTTTGCAGAGAATATTATTGATGACTTTTCTAGTTACAAATGTCTTACAAACTTTGCTGAGGATATTAATAGTGGTGTTATAGGTTACAAATATGTTTTACAAACTTTTCAGAGGAGATTAATGGTGGCTTTGCATGTTACAATCTGTTTTAGAAGTTATTGGTCATTTCACTTGTTAAAAATACATGTATTTGTTTTATATGCTCCAATCATGTAAAACTACCATATTAATGTTGGTTAAGCTACCAAATATATAAAATCACTTTTATTCAAATTAATTATCAAAATAGTCGATATACATCTGATTTGTGTTCTTTATACTAGAAAAATCCAATAAGTACATGATACTTGGTGAATTAGATTGCAACAAAAGTAGGAAAACAGGAAATCTGCAGCATATTTAAAGAGTACTGAAAATCCTAATTTCTTAATTTCTGTATTATTTCTTAACTGACTTGATCATTCTGATTTAGAAGTGTGTTTAAATTACAATTTATTTTGCATTTAAACTATTCTTTTTAACTGTTTAATACTAAAAAGGCATAGTTACATCAAATGATGACAAGTCTCTCTCAGACTTCTTTGCTTTATACTATATTCAATGAACAAATCAATTTTTAAAAATAATTATGTCATAAAATTAAATCTAGTAACTACATCATCTAGAGAAGTTCATTATACCAAATTCAACATTAATAAAAACCGTCAGAAGGCAGCATTGATGATATGACAAATTTATTCCACTGGCTAAAGTACCATCATCCCATAATGATTCAATATAGTTTCTATGTTTTAATACACTAACCCTGGTAACTTTTTTTTCTATCTGATCTGTCAATTGATTCACCTGGTGACAGTGAGTTCAGCTCATACATCCCTATACTAGATATTCTGGATTCCAGTTTCTGAATTCTTTCTTCTAAATTGCATATTTCAAATTCATCAACGTTTTCATCTTTATGACTATCATCTGTTTTATCTGGATAGCTTGAGTTATCAGTTCTGCTAGAATGTGAGTTGCCATGGTAGTTATCCACTTGGTCATCACCATGGCTACCCTGCTGCTGTTGGTCTGAGATTGTGACATTAATTATTTTCATCTCTTCTTGATAGCTATTTTTTGTCCCATCAACACTAAAATTAAGATTCTTTCTCTGACTTTGACCTCCATGTTTACTTGGATTTTGTCCATTGAGAACATGCTGATCATGCAATGAAGATGACCTTGACCTTGAAGGAGACTCTCCTGGAGATGATACTGGAGCCTTCACATTGAAGGACTTGTTGACCTTTTTGACCTGAGCATATATGTACTCTTCTTTAATTTCAGTTCTTTCCACTGAAGCAGTTGCATCATCAGTTCTATGTATATCTTCAATTGAACTGTATGTCTTGTCCATGCTCCCTCCATCTGAAATATGAACATTGCTGATCGGACTGTATCCTGTTCTAGTCTTACTTGGGGTTGGTGAATTATACTCTTTTTTTTGGGGGGATGCCTCTACAGTCACCACAAATGCCTTCTTGGGGGTCATGTTGTAGTTCCCTTCCCTGCCTGACTCATCGTCTGTGTCAGAATTTGTATTATCATCTAATTCCCCATCAGAATCTTCAAGGTTAAGTTCTGATGACAAATGCATTTCATGAGAAGATTGATGGTGAACATCATGATTAGAGGCTGACAGCACATAAATAGCTTCATCAGTTTTATCTCTTTGTGCATCATAAGGTCTTGATAATGCATTTGTTTTATGTTTCTCTCTGTGTCCAACTACCTCATGAGCATCCTCACTGCTTTTAACATGATATTTGCTGTCTCCAACTTTTGAAACAATAGATCTATGTTTATTTTTTTCAACAGCATCTGAATTTTCTTGAATTTCATGAGTTTCTCTTGTCAAAGAACTAGAACTTCTTGGTTCAACATCAGCTCTGATTTTAGATGTCTGTTGGACGTTTCTAACTAGTGTATAACCATCTTGATCACTGTCTGAGGAATAGCTTGGATTTATTTGCCCAACCTTTGCATGATCTTCTGCATCCCACTGATCCAAATTGATGGAGTCTTCATCTTCAGACAAATCCATGCACCTGGTACATATTTTGATGTCCTCTGATCGAGGTAGGAAGACATCTGACTGTGCTGGCAGACCACTGGATCTGGGGATTTCCATGGTATTCAGTGACCATTGACTAGACAGGTCAAATCTGTGTGCAAGCCGAAGCCTTCGTTTTTGTGGCTCTGTGTTGTCTGATATATCTTGAATTGCACTTTCCAGCAAATTATCTGATGATCCTAGATAAAGAAAAAATGGAATATTAGGTCCTTTCCACATTTTGCTAGGTAAAATATGCAACCATATTTCTAAGCTTTTCTGGTAAAAAACAAAGAAAAGAAAAATGAGCTAAGTTTACTGCATACTGAATACATAATATGTAAAATTTAAGATATACACCTATCCCTCAATAACTCATGCACATCAGGGTCCAGAAACATAGACCACACTATACTCGAGGGCACAAGTTACTGGGAGACCCTCAAAAATATCAGCTACACAAAAGACATCCAGAGAACCATAGGATTGGTGGAGAGGACTAGGCTGTTTACTGACTGAATCCTTGTTTTGTAATCGCATTGAAAATAGTTTTCAAGAAACAGTTTTTTATGATGAAGTTGTTCATTATTCTGTATAAATCAAAAGTCCAACATATGAAAGACTGATAACATGTTTCCAGCTGGATTCAACAATCAAAATGGTATGCAAAACATTCAAGTATTATATCATGTCTTTTTGTGTTTATTGATTAGTCTGGTTTCTAGAGTGCTGTTTACAGTTTTCTCAAAACAAACAGTTTGTGAAGCTGTGGACCTGATTAGCTTGTTGATACACTACCAAACAAGATTCCTAAAGATTAGGACTTCTTTTTAAAGTTGATATTTCATAACATTGGTTACAATTTCCAGGTCCATTCTACCATTTTTGATGATGAAACAAGTGATATATCAGTTTCTGTTACCAATTTTGATTTTGATTTTCTTATAGTTCAACAAACAGGAATAAATTTATGTTGTATTTTCTAGTGTAGAAATTGGGATTCTTGCCTGAACCCACATCATAAGAGGGTTCACAAGTTATCAGGGTGCGAGTTATCAAGGGATTGTGTATGGATTGCTCTCTGTTTTCATCTTGTAGCATGTATTTTATATACAAAATTGCATTACAAAACAGGCATGTATCACACATTTATATATTCTTCATATTCCTCTCAGAGCTTCCTGTAATATCATCAGTATTTGGAATAATGCTAAATGAATTTATACATATTTCTCTGTAATAAAATTCTATATGTCAAGAGTACATATTACTCTGTGATGAAACAGTTGACGTGAAGCATACATATTACTCTGTAATGAAACACTTGGTGTCAAGCATACATAATACTCTGTAATGAAATACATGATGTCAAGCATACATATTACTCTGTAATGAAACACTTGATGTCAAGCATATATATTACTCTGTAATGAAAAACTTGATGTCAAGCATATATATTACTCTGTAATGAAATACATGATGTCAAGCATATATATTACTCTGTAATGAAACACTTGGTGTCAAGCATACATATTACTCTGTAATGAAATACATGATGTCAAGCATACATATTACTCTGTAATGAAACACTTGGTGTCGAGCATACATATTACTCTGTAATGAAACACTTGATGTCAAGCATATATATTACTCTGTAATGAAATACATGATGTCAAGCATATATATTACTCTGCAATGAAATACATGATGTCAAGCATATATATTACTCTGTAATGAAATACATGATGTCAAGCATATATATTACTCTGTAATGAAACACTTGGTGCCAAACATATATATTACTCTGTAATGAAACACTTGATGTCAAGCATATATATTACTATGTAATGAAACACTTGATGCCAAGCATATATATTACTCTGTAATGAAATACTTGGTGTCAAGCATATATATAACTCTGTAATGAAACACTTGATGCCAAGCATATATATTACTCTGTAATGAAACACTTGATGCCAAGCATACATATTACTCTGTAATGAAATACTTGATGCCAAGGATATATATTACTCTGTAATGAAAAACTTGATGTCAAGCATATATATTACTCTGTAATGAAATACATTATGTCAAGCATATATATTACTATGTAATGAAACACTTGATGCCAAGCATATATATTACTCTGTAATGAAATACTTGATGCCAAGCATATATATTACTCTGTAATGAAATACTTGTTGTCAAGCATATATATTACTCTGTAATAAAATACTTGTTGTCAAGCATATATATTACTCTGTAATGAAACACTTGATGCCAAGCATATATATTACTCTGTAATGAAATACTTGATGCCAAGCATATATATTACTCTGTAATAAAATACTTGTTGTCAAGCATATATATTACTCTGTAATAAAATACTTGTTGTCAAGCATACATATTACTCTGTAATGAAATACTTGATGCCAAGCATATATATTACTCTGCAATGAAAGACATGATGTCAAGCATATATATTACTCTGTAATGAAACACATGATGTCAAGCATATATATTACCCTGTAATGAAAAACTTGATGTCAAGCATATATATTACTCTGTAATGAAATACTTGATGCCAAGCATATATATTACTCTGTAATGAAACACTTGATGCCAAGCATATATATTACTCTGTAATGAAACACATGATGTCAAGCATATATATTACTCTGTAATGAAATACTTGGTGTCAAGCATACATATTACTCTGTAATGAAATACATGATGTCAAGCATATATATTACTCTGTAATGAAACACATGATGTCAAGCATATATATTACTCTGTAATGAAACACATGATGTCAAGCATATATATTACTCTGTAATGAAAAACTTGGTGTCAAGCATACATATTACTCTGTAATGAAATACATGATGTCAAGCATACATATTACTCTGTAATGAAATACATGATGTCAAGCATACATATTACTCTGCAATGAAAGACATGATGTCAAGCATACATATTACTCTGTAATGAAACACATGATGTCAAGCATATATATATTACTCTGTAATGAAACACTTGATGCCAAGCATATATATTACTCTGTAATGAAACACTTGATGTCAAGCATATATATTACTCTGTAATGAAACACTTGATGCCAAGCATATATATTACTCTGTAATGAAACACTTGATGCCAAGCATATATATTACTCTGTAATGAAATACTTGATGCCAAGCATATATATTACTCTGTAATGAAATACTTGGTGTCAAGCATATATATTACTCTGTAATGAAATACTTGGTGTCAAGCATATATATTACTCTGTAATGAAACACTTGATGCCAAGCATATATATTACTTTGTAATGAAACACTTGATGCCAAGCATATATATTACTCTGTAATGAAACACTTGATGCCAAGCATATATATTACTCTGTAATGAAACACTTGATGCCAAACATATATATTACTCTGTAATGAAATACTTGATGCCAAGCATATATATTACTCTGTAATGAAACACTTGATGCCAAGCATACATATTACTCTGTAATGAAATACTTGATGCCAAGCATATATATTACTCTGTAATGAAATACTTGGTGTCAAGCATACATATTACTCTGTAATGAAATACTTGGTGTCAAGCTTATATATTACTCTGTAATGAAATACTTGGTGTCAAGCATATATATTACTCTGCAATGAAACACTTGATGCCAAGTATATATATATATTACTCTGTAATGAAACACATGATGTCAAGCATATATATTACTCTGTAATGAAACACTTGATGTCAAGCATACATATTACTCTCTAATGAAATACATGATGTCAAGCATATATATTACTCTGTAATGAAATACTTGGTGTCAAGCATATATATTACTCTGTAATGAAATACATGATGTCAAGCATATATATTACTCTGTAATGAAAAACGTGATGATAAAGCATATATATTACTCTGTAATGAAATACTTGGTGTCAAGCATATATATTACTCTGTAATGAAATACTTGGTGTCAAGCATATATATTACTCTGTAATGAAATACTTGATGCCAAGCATATATATTATTCTATAATGAAACACTTGATGCCAATTATATATATTACTCTGTAATGAAATACTTGGTGTCAAGCATATATATTACTCTGTAATGAAATACATGATGTCAAGCATATATATTACTCTGTAATGAAAAACGTGATGATAAAGCATATATATTACTCTGCAATGAAATACTTGGTGTCAAGCATACATATTACTCTGTAATGAAACACTTGATGCCAAGCATACATATTACTCTCTAATGAAATACATGATGTCAAGCATATATATTACTCTGTAATGAAATACTTGGTGTCAAGCATATATATTACTCTGTAATGAAATACATGATGTCAAGCATATATATTACTCTGTAATGAAAAACGTGATGATAAAGCATATATATTACTCTGTAATGAAATACTTGGTGTCAAGCATATATATTACTCTGTAATGAAATACTTGGTGTCAAGCATATATATTACTCTGTAATGAAATACTTGATGCCAAGCATATATATTATTCTATAATGAAACACTTGATGCCAATTATATATATTACTCTGTAATGAAATACTTGGTGTCAAGCATATATATTACTCTGTAATGAAATACATGATGTCAAGCATATATATTACTCTGTAATGAAAAACGTGATGATAAAGCATATATATTACTCTGCAATGAAATACTTGGTGTCAAGCATACATATTACTCTGTAATGAAATACTTGTTTCCAAGCATATATATTACTCTGTAATGAAATACTTGTTGTCAAGCATATATATTACTCTGTAATGAAATACATGATGTCAAGCATATATATTACTCTGTAATGAAACACTTGGTGCCAAACATATATATTACTCTGTAATGAAATACTTGGTGCCAAGCATATATATTACTCTGTAATGAAATACATGATGTCAAGCATACATATTTCTCTGTAATGAAACACTTGGTGTCAACCATACATAATACTCTGTAATGAAATACTTGGTGTCAAGCATATATATTACTCTGTAATGAAATACTTGATGCCAAGCATATATATTACTCTGTAATGAAATACTTGGTGTCAAGCATACATATTACTCTGTAATGAAACACTTGATGCCAAGCATATATATTACTCTGTAATGAAACACTTGGTGTCAAGCATACATATTACTTTGTAATGAAATAATATCAAGCATACATAATACTCCGTAATGAAACACATGATGTCATGTCTACATATTATTCTGTAATGAAACACTAGATGTCAATCACACAGGTCAAGCATACTATTATTCTGCAGTGAAACACTAGATGTCAATCACATATGTCAAGCATACATATTAATGGTAATGAAACACTAGATGTCAGTCACACATGTCAAGCATACATATTATTCTGCATGAAACACTAGATGTCAAGAGTTCATATTGCTTTATAATTGAACACCAGATGTCAAGCATTCATATTGCCCTGTAATGAAACACCTGATGTGAAAATTACAAATTACTCTGCAATGAAACACTTTATGTCCAGAGAAGATTTTATTCTCTAATGAAACACTAGATAATAGCTATTCAAAATTTTATGTCAAAAAGTATACATTAATTTATAATGACAAATTACATTATAAAATCAATATATCAACAGAGAATTAGACATAAAAAACACAAGGTTTGATTAAAGCAAGTAAAAGTTGAATAAAAATTAAATTTCAACTTGAAATTCCACAAAATCTGCAGATGATTCTTTGGACATCTGAACTTCAATCTTTAAAAGATACCTTTTGTTAATGTAATATATTCAGAACAGAATTAAGAGGGAATTTAAAAGTGTGTATTTTCTCACCTCTGAGTGATTCATTACAGCTACCTGTACAATCACTCCAGGTGTATTCAGCATATAGTTCCTTATACACAGGATACCGGCCCACATCCTGAAACAAGTGACATGAAGAAGTATTTACAAATTCAACACAATGTAAAAAAATAGCTTGCAAGTTTTGCATCAGATTGATACAGTTTTAGTTATACTGTATTTGATAATAATAATAATAATAATAATAATAATAATAATAATAATAATAATAATAATAATAATAATAATAATAATATTACAGTGAACAAATATATCTTAATTAACTATTTTACTCTAGAAAACAAGGCAACACTCCCAATTTAAGATCAGTTTCAGATAAACCCAATTTTTACATCCCAAAACTACATTACAGCAGTCTAGGTATGTTTTCCTATTATGGAACCATGCTGGTGGCCTACGTGGTTAGAGCATCAACCTCAGCTGTTTGAGGTTGCAGGTTTGAATCCCAGCCAAGTCATAGCAAATAATTTTTTTTAAAAATGGTACTAGCTGATGCCTCACTTGGTACTCAATTAAGAAGTTAGTGTTAGGACTGGCTGGCCTGGTGTCAAGAAAATGTCACTGGGTGAAACAGTGTTAGATGTCACTATAAACTGCCACACTGCAGACATTACAGCAATATGACTAAAACTGTTAAAGATACATTAAAAATTGAGATCACACACACATTTTTTACGACAGTAAGGTTACAGCAGATAGTATGTTTGATGCTGTGGTAAAGTGAACGCAACCATGCATCATATTCCCTTGAGCATCGATTAACACCTTATATGAATGCAGTATAGCTATTACAACCTTAATTATATGAATGCAGTATAGCTATTACAACCTTAATTATATGAATGCAGTATAGCTATTACAACCTTAATTATATGAATGCAGTATAGCTATTACAACCTTAATTATATGAATGCAGTATAGCTATTACAACCTTAATTATATGAATGCAGTATAGCTATTTCAACCTTAGTCATATGAATGCAATTTAGCTCTTATTACCTTAATCATATGAATAAATCACACATCTGTATTTATGGAACTCTAATGTGGGTTGTTCATGTTACACAAACCAAGCTGAGATGTAAAACATAGGGCTTAAATGTAACACTTTCATACTCTCAAAATGTGAGTTTATTTTATGCAGCAAAAATGGTTTGTTTCCTGGTGTTAGCATTCTATTATACAAACACATATTGTTATGACCCAGTAGTTAAATTAGATGTGTTAAAATTTAAATTCTTTCTAATTCTTTATTTCATTTTTATATCATTAAATATATTTATTATTATGATGAGGATTATGTTCACATGGTATTTTGTTACAAGCATCATGTTTATTTAAAACAAATGTGGTATGCATGAACTTTGCATAATGGTTTTGTCATGTTGAGTAAACAGCTGGAAATAGCTATGTAAATGATTGGCTGTAACCATGGTCATTACTAATAATACTTGTTGACATTCTATACTGCAATATGGCTATATTTCAAAATCTTCATGATTTCTTCATGCATGTACATGGGGTGATTTAATAGTTTGCTTTAAATACTCAGCTAACTGCAAAATAATCAGTCATAATCTAGTCATATTTTAACATCTTAGAGAGTCACATCATAACATCTTAGTGAGTCACATCACATCTTAGAATCACATCACATCTTTAGAGAGTCACATCATAACATCTAAGAGAGTCACATCACAACATCTTAGAGTCATATCACAATATCTTAGAGTCACATCATAACATCTTAGAGAGTCACATCACATCTTTAGAGAGTCACATCATAACATCTAAGAGAGTCACATCACAACATCTTTAGAGAGTTACATCAACATCTAAGAGTCACATCACAACGTCTTAGAGTCACATCATAAAATTCACATCACAACATCTTAGAGATTCACATTACAACATCTTAGAGTCACATTATAAAATTCACATCATAACATCTTAGAGAGTCACATCAAAACATCTTAGGGTCACATTACAACATCTTAGAGAATCACATTATAACATCTTAGAGAGTAACATTATAACATCTTAGAGAGTCACATCACAACTGCTTAGAGAGTCACATCATAACATCTTAGAAAATCACATCAAAATATCTTAGAGAGTCACATCATAGCATCTTCCTGTGCTGGAAAGAGTTGTTCTTTCAAATGTATGAAAAACAACATGTTTTTCATTATCTACCTTTTAAAGAATAATTATTTTTCCCTAGAGAACTACACAACTGGCTTTGAATAAAGACATTTGCTGAAATTGTTTCTAAATTGGAACAGGACAGCAAAAATTGTAATTCACAGTGAAAATTTTGGACATTTCTGTTAACCTTCATCTGAAGTCGTCATCTGCCATCTTGGAATGGAATTAAGATTCAGACTGTCAATTTAGAACTGTTTAGTCACATGACTTATGTTTTCACAATTTTCGAACAAATATTTGGATCTTCTTCATAAATCATATGTCTTGTTTCATATTTTTACCTTTTGTCCATGTTTTCTAGGGAGATAAATTATTTTTGTTAAAATTTACAAAGCTTGTTGTCTTCACTCTTTTCTCTGTGTTACTTTAAACTAGCATAACAATATACCATCATCATGCATGATGGTAAAGACTTGCATGTAAAAATCACAATGTAACAAGTACATAATAAACAATGAAGATGTGATATTCTAAAAGGCATATATCCCATGCAAAGTTAAATTGTTTTTGGAATGAAAATATTCTTTTCCCCACTGTGTGTGTGTGTGTGTGTGTGTGTGTGTGTGTGTGTGTGTGTGTGTGTGTGTGTATGTGTGTGTGGTTTATTACAGACTTTAAACCATACCATAGACTGGTATCATGAAGATAATCAATGGTTACCAGCATTTTCCTGTACCCTAAACTGCATTTCAGAGGCATGCAAAGTTTTAATCTGACCTCCAGTTTTGATACCAAGAAGTTTATTTTTACTCTCAGTCTTGTACCATTAAGGGATACACTGGGAAACAGATAACAGATAACTAAAGTAGTACCAAAAATAACCCAGTATGCCTTGTTTGAGAATGCTTCTCCAAATTAGTAGCAATTTTAGTTGGCTCCAGATG
Organism: Potamilus streckersoni; assembly: GCA_016746295.1. NCBI lineage: Eukaryota > Metazoa > Mollusca > Bivalvia > Unionida > Unionidae > Potamilus > Potamilus streckersoni. The sequence continues at coordinate 1,312,707 of JAEAOA010001293.1, read as the reverse complement.
AGGAGGAGAGGAGCAAATTAATCCTCCTGAATGTTTTAAGACATAACTAAATGAGACAACTTATTTTACCATTTGATGCATGCAACTAAATGAGACAACTTATTTTACCATTTGATGCATGCAACTAAATGAGACAACTTATTTTACCATTTGATGCATGCTGGATAAGGCAACTAAATGAGACAACTTATTTTACCATTTGATGCATGCAACTAAATGAGACAACTTATTTTACCATTTGATGCATGCAACTAAATGAGACAACTTATTTTACCATTTGATGCATGCAACTAAATGAGACAACTTATTTTACCATTTGATGCATGCAACTAAATGAGACAACTTATTTTACCATTTGATGCATGCAACTAAATGAGACAACTTATTTTACCATTTGATGCATGCAACTAAATGAGACAACTTATTTTACCATTTGATGCATGCAACTAAATGAGACAACTTATTTTACCATTTGATGCATGCAACTAAATGAGACAACTTATTTTACCATTTGATGCATGCAACTAAATGAGACAACTTATTTTACCATTTGATGCATGCAACTAAATGAGACAACTTATTTTACCATTTGATGCATGCAACTAAATGAGACAACTTATTTTACCATTTGATGCATGCTGGATAAGGCGACTAAATGAGACAACCTATTTTACCATTTGATGCATGCTGGGTAAGGCAACTAAATGAGACAACTTACTTTGCCATTTGATGCATGCTGGGTAAGGCAACTAAATGAGACAACTTATTTTACCATTTGATGCATGTTGGGTAAGGCAACTAAATGAGACAACTTACTTTGCCATTTGATGCATGCTGGGTAAGGCAACTAAATGAGACAACTTATTTTACCATTTGATGCATGCTGGGTAAGGCAACTAAAATGAGACAACTTATTTTACCATTTGATGCATGCAACTAAATGAGACAACTTATTTTACCATTTGATGCATGCAACTAAATGAGACAACTTATTTTACCATTTGATGCATGCTGGATAAGGCAACTAAATGAGACAATTTATTTTACCATTTGATGCATGCTGGGTAAGGCAACTAAATGAGACAACTTACTTTGCCATTTGATGCATGCTGGGTAAGGTAAGGCAACTAAATGAGACAACTTATTTTACCATTTGATGCATGCAACTAAATGAGACAACTTATTTTACCATTTGATGCATGCAACTAAATGAGACAACTTATTTTACCATTTGATGCATGCTGGATAAGGCAACTAAATGAGACAACTTATTTTACCATTTGATGCATGCTGGGTAAGGCAACTAAATGAGACAACTTATTTTACCATTTGATGCATGCTGGGTAAGGCAACTAAATGAGACAACTTACTTTGCCATTTGATTCATGCTGGGTAAGGCAACTAAATGAGACAACTTACTTTGCCATTTGATGCATGCTGGGTAAGGCAACTAAATGAGACAACTTATTTTACCATTTGATGCATGCTGGGTAAGGCAACTAAATGAGACAACTTACTTTGCCATTTGATGCATGCTGGGTAAGGCAACTAAATGAGACAACTTACTTTGCCATTTGATTCATGCTGGGTAAGGCAACTAAATGAGACAACTTACTTTGCCATTTGATTCATGCTGGGTAAGGCAACTAAATGAGACAACTTACTTTGCCATTTGATGCATGCTGGGTAAGGCAACTAAATGAGACAACTTATTTTACCATTTGATGCATGCTGGGTAAGGCAACTAAATGAGACAACTTATTTTACCATTTGATGCATGCAACTAAATGAGACAACTTATTTTACCATTTGATGCATGCAACTAAATGAGACAACTTATTTTACCATTTGATGCATGCTGGATAAGGCAACTAAATGAGACAACTTATTTTACCATTTGATGCATGCTGGGTAAGGCAACTAAATGAGACAACTTATTTTACCATTTGATGCATGCTGGATAAGGCAACTAAATGAGACAACTTACTTTGCCATTTGATTCATGCTGGGTAAGGCAACTAAATGAGACAACTTACTTTGCCATTTGATGCATGCTGGGTAAGGCAACTAAATGAGACAACTTATTTTACCATTTGATGCATGCTGGGTAAGGCAACTAAATGAGACAACTTACTTTGCCATTTGATTCATGCTGGGTAAGGCAACTAAATGAGACAACTTACTTTGCCATTTGATTCATGCTGGGTAAGGCAACTAAATGAGACAACTTACTTTGCCATTTGATGCATGCTGGGTAAGGCAACTAAATGAGACAACTTATTTTACCATTTGATGCATGCTGGGTAAGGCAACTAAAATGAGACAACTTATTTTACCATTTGATGCATGCTGGGTAAGGCAACTAAAATGAGACAACTTATTTTACCATTTGATGCATGCAACTAAATGAGACAACTTATTTTACCATTTGATGCATGCAACTAAATGAGACAACTTACTTTACCATTTGATGCATGTTGGGTAAGGCAACTAAATGAGACAACTTATTTTACCATTTGATGCATGCTGGGTAAGGCAACTAAAATGAGACAACTTATTTTACCATTTGATGCATGCTGGGTAAGGCAACTAAAATGAGACAACTTATTTTACCATTTGATGCATGCAACTAAATGAGACAACTTATTTTACCATTTGATGCATGCAACTAAATGAGACAACTTATTTTACCATTTGATGCATGTTGGGTAAGGCAACTAAAATGAGACAACTTATTTTACCATTTGATGCATGCAACTAAATGAGACAACTTATTTTACCATTTGATGCATGCAACTAAATGAGACAACTTATTTTACCATTTGATGCATGCAACTAAATGAGACAACTTATTTTGCCATTTGATGCATGCTGGGTAAGGCAACTAAATGAGGCAACCAGTTTTACTATCTGATGAATACTGTTTAAGGCAACTAAAATGAGACAACCTGTTTTGCCATTATATGCATCTTGTGCTGATGTTCCAACTGAGATTTTGGGTGTTTTACAAGAGTGTAGTTTATATAGAAAATGAGGAATTTACCCTTTGTTGCCTTCTTTTCATGAAATAATTGTTTCATATTTGCTGTGTTGTTTACGTTCATGTATATACCGGTATCTCTAAAATAATTCCTATATTAATAAACATACATACATACATACATACATACATACATACATACATACATACATACATACATGCATGCATGCATGCATGCATGCATGCATGCATGCATGCATGCATGCATGCATACATACATACATACATACATACATACATACATACATACATACATACATACATACATACATACATACATACATACATACATACATACATACATACATACATACATACATACATACATACATACATACATATACACACACACACACACATACATACATACATACATACATACATACATACATACATACATACATACATACATACATACATACATACATACATACATACATACATACATACATACATACATACATACATACATACATACACCATAGAAAAGAATGTAAAAAACATTACAAAGATATATTCTGCTAAACAAATAATGCAAATGATAAATAAAAAGACAATAAAAATATTAACTCTGGCATATGTAAACATAAATAATCACTAATTTCCCACTTTACACACTTCTTCCAGCTTGATTAAGGTAGATAACCTTTCATGATTAAAATATTATTGAAAAGAGTTGTGTACCCTCAGTGTGAGAATAAGATGACTAGTATTTCTGAGACTTTCAACTGCTTGTGAGTGAGTAATGTTATCAAATGGCTTCCCATTGACATCTATGATCTGGTCTCCAACATGTACACCATTCTTTTCAGCAAGTCCTCCAGGGTTAACCCTGCAAATAAAATGCATTGGTCTGAATATAAATTAATTTACTTACAAATGATGCCACAAATGGCAAAAGTGCAATTTGATAAAAATATTCACATTTAAGGCAGATTTCACAAAATGTAGTACCTCCAAAGATGTGGGAGGGGGCATTAGTAAAATCTGGAGGGTTTGCATATTGCAGTGTTAATTTTAAGCATTGAATATTGCTGTATTAATTTTAAGCATTGCATATTGCTGTGTTCTTTTCAAGGATTATATATTCCTGTGTTCATTTCAAGCACTTACATATTTCTGTGTTAATCTGGAGCACTTGCATATTGCTGTGTTCATTTAAAGTACTGGATATTCCTGTGTTCATTTCAAGCATTTCATATTGCTGTGTTCTTTTCAAGGATTATATTTTCCTGTTTACACTTGCATATTTCTGTGTTAATCTGGAGCAATTCTCATATTGCTATGTTCATCAGAAGCATTGCATATTGCAATGTTCACTTTAAGCACTTGCCTAATGCTGTGTTCATTTCAGGTACCTGCATATTTATGTGCTCATTTTAAGCACTTGCCTAATGCTGTGTTCATTTCAGGTACCTGCATATTTATGTGCTCATTTTAAGCACTTGCATAATGCTGTGTTCATTTCAGGTACCTGCATATTTATGTGCTCATTTTAAGCACTTGCATAATGCTGTGTTTATTTCAGGTACCTGCATATTTATGTGCTCATTTTAAGCACTTGCCTAATGCTGTGTTCATTTCAGGTACCTGCATATTTATGTGCGCATTTTAAGCACTTGCCTAATGCTGTGTTCATTTCAGGTACCTGCATATTTATGTGCTCATTTTAAGCACTTGCCTAGTGCTGTGTTCATTTCAGGTACCTGCATATTTATGTGCTCATTTTAAGCACTTGCCTAATGCTGTGTTCATTTCAGGTACCTGCATATTTATGTGCTCATTTTAAGCACTTGCATAATGCTGTGTTCATTTCAGGTACCTGCATATTTATGTGCTCATTTTAAGCACTTGCATAATGCTGTGTTTATTTCAAGCACATGTATACTGGAGTGTTGATTTCAAATATTGCTTATTCCTGTGTTCATTTCAAGAACTAACATATTGCTGTGTTAATTTGGAGCACTTGCACATTTCTGTGTTAACTGGAATTATTGCATATTGCTGTGTTCTTTTGAAGCATTGCATATTGCTGTGTTCCTCTGAAACATTGCATATTGCAATGTTCACTTGAAGCAGCTGCATATTGTTGTATTCATTTCAAGCACTAGCCAAGCATCTGTGTGGTCTTGGGTTCAGGTACAACATGATGTTCATATCCATCCAATGTCATGGTTCACAGATTTTCTCAATATTTTTGTATGTGTCAAAATAGTAAGTACCGTTTCTTATTTATATATAACTTTGGGGACTGACTCAAGCGCAGGTTTAAGTTAATGAAAAGCAGACCTTTAAAAAACTTGAGCAATATGTGACCTGCCATAATGCAGCCTAACAGGCTCATTGTTGCATAAAACCAATGTGGCTTTAATATTTATATCATACTTTAAACTACACTCCCCAACATATCCAATGTATATTTGATACTTAAAATATACACACCACATAACCTTTGTATATTTGATACTTAAAATATACACAATACAAAACCTTTGTGTATTTGATATTTAAAAAATAATCATCAACATATACTTGATAGGATAAAATTATATCCACTGAAATAACCTTTGTGAATTTGAAAATAATACTCACACCAATTTTTAACATAACATTTGTGTTTTTCATAAAATTAAACTTACATATACCTTATGTATTTGATAAAAGTATACCCACCAACATAATCTTTGTGTATTTGATAAAACTAAATGGAGTATGGAAATGATGTACAGAATGACATGCTGGGAGACAAACCATGTTTATATGAAGGACTGATTTAATGTCTACAGTACACATGCTAAGGTAACTGGACATTAATATATTTTGATAAATTAAGGAGACAAACTTTGATCATTCATTTGAAAATGACCATTTTGGAGTGATACACACCAACAATACTTCCATTTTTTATGGAAATAGTGCATTGTTTTGTAATAGATGGTACACTTTTGAGTGATAAATGGTGTATTGTTTTGTGATAGATGGTACACTGTTGAGTGATAAATGGCGTATTGTTTTGTGATAGATGGTACACTGTTGAGTGATAAATGGTGTATTGCTTCGTGATAGATGGTACACTGTTGAGTTATAAATGGTGTATTGTTTTGTGATAGATGGTACACTGTTGAGTGATAAATGGTGTATTGTTTTGTGATAGATGGTACACTGTTGAGTGATAAATGGTATATTGCTTCGTGATAGATGGTACACTGTTGAGTTATAAATGGTGTATTGTTTTGTGATAGATGGTACACTGTTGAGTGATAAATGGTGTATTGTTTTGTGATAGATGGTACACTGTTGAGTGATAAATGGTGTATTGTTTTGTGATAGATGGTACACTGTTGAGTGATAAATGGTGTATTGTCTTGTGATAGATGGTACACTGTTGAGTGATAAATGGTGTATTGCTTTGTGATAGATGGTACACTGTTGAGTGATAAATGGTGTATTGTTTTGTGATAGATGGTACACTGTTGAGTGATAAATGGTGTATTGCTTTGTGATAGATGGTACACTGTTGAGTGATAAATGGTGTATTGTTTTGTGATAGATGGTACACTGTTGAGTGATAAATGGTGTATTGCTTTGTGATAGATGGTACACTGTTGAGTGATAAATGGTGTATTGCTTTGTGATAGATGGTACACTGTTGAGTGATAAATGGTGTATTGTTTTGTGATAGATGGTACACTGTTGAGTTATAAATGGTGTATTGTTTTGTGATAGATGGTACACTGTTGAGTGAGAAAAGGCTGAATGGTCAATCTCAATCTATTAGAGAAGACTTACTTAGATATATAAATGCCTAGGCCATACAATGACCTTCCACGGATATTAAGACTTACTTGGATATATAAAATGCCTAGGCCATACAATGACCTTCCATGGATATTAAGACTTACTTGGATATATAAATGCCCAGGCCATACAATGACCTTCCACAGATATTAAGACTTACTTGGATATATAAATGCCTAGGCCATGTAATGACCTTCCACGGATATTAAGACTTACTTGGATATATAAATGCCTAGGCCATACAATGACCTTCCACGGATATTGAAGACTTACTTGGATATATAAATGCCTAGGCCATACAATGACCCTCCATGGATATTGAAGACTTACTTAGATATATAAATGCCTAGGCCATACAATGACCCTCCATGGATATTGAAGACTTACTTGGATATATAAATGCCTAGGCCATATAATGACCTTCCATGGATATTGAAGACTTACTTGGATATATAAATGCCCAGGCCATACAATGACCTTCCATGGATATTGAAGTCTTAATTGGATATATAAATGCCCAGGCCATACAATGACCCTCCATGGATATTGAAGACTTACTTGGATATATAAATGCCCAGGCCATACAATGACCCTCCATGGATATTGAAGTCTTACTTGGATATATAAATGCCCAGGCCATATAATGAGCCTCCATGGATATTGAAGACTTACTTGGATATATAAATGCCTAGGCCATACAATGACCTTCCATGGATATTAAGACTTACTTGGATATATAAATGCCTCGGCCATACAATTACCCTCCATGGATATTGAAGTCTTACTTGGATATATAAATTCCTAGGCCATACAATTACCCTCCATGGATATTGAAGTCTTACTTGGATATATAAATGCCTAGGCCATACAATTACCCTCCATGGATATTGAAGTCTTACTTGGATATATAAATGCCTAGGCCATACAATTACCCTCCATGGATATTGAAGTCTTACTTGGATATATAAACAATGACCTTCCATGGATATTAAGACTTACTTGGATATATAAATGCCCAGGCCATACTCTGACCCTCCACGGATATTGAAGCCCAGAGTTTTTTCTCTGCGTGCATACTTTAAGTTTACTCGTCTTTCTGAGATGTCAACATCCAGGCCACGTATGTAATGCATTACCCCACACTCCTCAAAGTCCCCAGAGATAATCTGTTCCTCATGTACATCATACCTTATAAACAAAGAGAATATGGTTATCAAACAAGCTGACAGAGTAATACAAATGGTTATATAGTTATATAAAACTAGAAACAAGCCCACAGAATAATATAAATTGTTTTATAATACATCAAAATGATCCAACATAAAAATACAAATGTTCCACCACTTCATCCAGTACAACCATATATAAATTCCATATAAAACTAGCTTCAACACAAAACTTGAAGAAAGTTAATAAAGCATGAATTATGGATCATAGTAACCATCTTTTGACACACACACAAACACAAAAAATTTCATGACAGGACTGTGTGGCATACAATCAACACACAAAATGTCATAACAGGACAATGTGGCATACAATCAACACACAAAATGTCATGACAGGACAATGTGGCATACAATCAACACACAAAATTTCATGACAGGACAATGTGGCATACAATCAACACACAAAATTTCATGACAGGGCAATGTGGCATACAATCAACATACAAAATTTCATGACAGGGCAATGTGGCATACAATCAACACACAAAATTTCATGGCAGGACAATGTGGCATACAATCAACACTCAAAATTTCAACAATTTCCAACAGTGTAAAAAACTGAATGCAAAATGTAACCAAGGTAAATGAAGCATGAAATGTAGATTACATTAACCTATTTTTTGTTGAACTTGTAGCATTAAGAAATTTGCATACAAATCTGACAATTATGGATGGACGGACATTCAATGGTAACAATATATACCACTTCAATATTTGTGTAATCAAAAGGCTAAAAAGCATTTATTAAATTTATATTAGTTGTCACTGGAAAGGTAGCTCATTACAAATTAGCTTGAATCACACTGGAATGACTTTCAAAATGTGAAAATTGTAAAACTGACATTTTACTACTACTTGGTAGGGTAGAAAAACAGGGTTCTTGATCATGAGCTCTATACATCTGTGGCAAACAGTGGGGTATAAAAACATAACCCTGGATACAGACAATATTACATGACAAGACAGTGTGGTATAAAAACATAACCCTGGATAACAATATTACATGACAAGACAGTGGGGTATAAAAACATAACCCTGGATACAGACAATATTACATCATAAGACAGTGGGGTATAAAAACATAACCCTGGATGACAATATTACATCATAAGACAGTGGGGTATAAACATATAACCCTGGATAACAATATTGCATGACAAGACAGTGGGGTATAAAAGCAGAATCCTGGATAACAATATTATATGACAAGACAGTGGGGTATAAAAACATAACCCTGGATAACAATATTACATGACAAGACAGTGGGGTATAAAAACATAACCCTGGATAACAATATTACATCATAAGACAGTGGGGTATAAACATATAACCCTGGATAACAATATTACATGACAAGACAGTGAGGTATAAAAGCAGAATCCTGGATAACAATATTACATGACAAGACAGTGGGGTATAAAAACATAACCCTGGATAACAATATTACATCATAAGACAGTGGGGTATAAAAACATAACCCTGGATAACAATATTACATCATAAGACAGTGGGGTATAAAAACATAACCCTGGATGACAATATTACATCATAAGACAGTGGGGTATAAAAACATAACCCTGGATAACAATATTACATGACAAGACAGTGTGGTATAAAAACATAACCCTGGATACAGACAATATTACATGACAAGACAGTGGGGTATAAAAACATAACCCTGGATGACAATATTACATGACAAGACAGTGGGGTATAAAAACATAACCCTGGATAACAATATTACATGACAAGACAGTGGGGTATAAAAACATAACCCTGGATAACAATATTACATCATAAGACAGTGGGGTATAAAAACATAACCCTGGATGACAATATTACATCATAAGACAACGGGCTATAAACATAAATATAACCCTGGATAACAATATTACTTGACAAGACAGTGGGGTATAAAAACATAACCCTGGATAACAATATTACATGACAAGACAGTGGGGTATAAAAACATAACCCTGGATAACAATATTACATGACAAGACAGTGGGGTATAAAAACATAACCCTGGATAACAATATTACATCATAAGACAGTGGGGTATAAACATATAACCCTGGATAACAATATTACATGACAAGACAGTGAGGTATAAAAGCAGAATCCTGGATAACAATATTACATGACAAGACAGTGGGTATAAAAACATAACCCTGGATAACAATATTACATGACAAGACAGTGGGGTATAAAAACATAACCCTGGATAACAATATTACATCATAAGACAGTGGGGTATAAAAACATAACCCTGGATGACAATATTACATCATAAGACAGTGGGGTATAAAAACATAACCCTGGATAACAATATTACATGACAAGACAGTGTGGTATAAAAACATAACCCTGGATACAGACAATATTACATGACAAGACAGTGGGGTATAAAAACATAACCCTGGATAACAATATTACATGACAAGACAGTGGGGTATAAAAACATAACCCTGGATAACAATATTACATCATAAGATAGTGGGGTATAAAAACATAACCCTGGATGACAATATTACATCATAAGACAGTGGGCTATAAACATAAATATAACCCTGGATAACAATATTACTTGACAAGACAGTGGGGTATAAAAACATAACCCTGGATAACAATATTACATGACAAGACAGTGGGGTATAAAAATATAACCCTAGATAACAATATTACATGACAAGACAGTGGGGTATAAAAATATAACCCTGGATAACAATATTACATGACAAGACAGTGGGGTAAAAAAACATAACCCTGGATGACAATATTACATGACAAGACAGTGGGGTATAAAAGCATAATCCTGGATGACAATATTACATCATAAGACAGTGGGGTATATACATATAACACTGGATAACAATATTACATGACAAGACAGTGGGGTATAAAAACATAACCATGGATGACAATATTACATCATAAGACAGTGGGGTATAAACATATAACCCTGGATAACAATATTACATGACAAGACAGTGGGGTATAAAAGCATAACCCTGGATAACAATATTACATGACAAGACAGTGGGGTATAAAAATATAACCCTGGATAACAATATTACATGACAAGACAGTGGGGTATAAAAACATAACCCTGGATGACAATAGTACATGTCAAGACAGTGGGGTATAAAAACATAACTCTGGATGACAATATTACATCATAAGACAGTGGGGTATAAACATAAATATAACCCTGGATAACAGTATTACTTGACAAGACAGTGGGGTATAAAAAAATAACCCTGGATAACAATATTACATGACAAGACAGTGGGGTATAAAAATATAACCCTAGATAACAATATTACATGACAAGACAGTGGGGTATAAAAACATAACCATGGATGACAATATTACATCATAAGACAGTGGGGTATAAACATATAACCCTGGATAACAATATTACATGACAAGACAGTGGGGTATAAAAGCAGAATCCTGGATAACAATATTATATGACAAGACAGTGGGGTATAAAAACATAACCCTGGATAACAATATTACATGACAAGACAGTGGGGTATAAAAACATAACCCTGGATAACAATATTACATCATAAGACAGTGGGGTATAAACATATAACCCTGGATAACAATATTACATGACAAGACAGTGAGGTATAAAAGCAGAATCCTGGATAACAATATTACATGACAAGACAGTGGGGTATAAAAACATAACCCTGGATAACAATATTACATGACAAGACAGTGGGTATAAAAACATAACCCTGGATAACAATATTACATCATAAGACAGTGGGGTATAAAAACATAACCCTGGATAACAATATTACATCATAAGACAGTGGGGTATAAAAACATAACCCTGGATGACAATATTACATCATAAGACAGTGGGGTATAAAAACATAACCCTGGATAACAATATTACATGACAAGACAGTGTGGTATAAAAACATAACCCTGGATACAGACAATATTACATGACAAGACAGTGGGGTATAAAAACATAACCCTGGATGACAATATTACATGACAAGACAGTGGGGTATAAAAACATAACCCTGGATAACAATATTACATGACAAGACAGTGGGGTATAAAAACATAACCCTGGATAACAATATTACATCATAAGACAGTGGGGTATAAAAACATAACCCTGGATGACAATATTACATCATAAGACAACGGGCTATAAACATAAATATAACCCTGGATAACAATATTACTTGACAAGACAGTGGGGTATAAAAACATAACCCTGGATAACAATATTACATGACAAGACAGTGGGGTATAAAAACATAACCCTGGATAACAATATTACATGACAAGACAGTGGGGTATAAAAACATAACCCTGGATAACAATATTACATCATAAGACAGTGGGGTATAAACATATAACCCTGGATAACAATATTACATGACAAGACAGTGAGGTATAAAAGCAGAATCCTGGATAACAATATTACATGACAAGACAGTGGGTATAAAAACATAACCCTGGATAACAATATTACATGACAAGACAGTGGGGTATAAAAACATAACCCTGGATAACAATATTACATCATAAGACAGTGGGGTATAAAAACATAACCCTGGATGACAACATTACATCATAAGACAGTGGGGTATAAAAACATAACCCTGGATAACAATATTACATGACAAGACAGTGTGGTATAAAAACATAACCCTGGATACAGACAATATTACATGACAAGACAGTGGGGTATAAAAACATAACCCTGGATAACAATATTACATGACAAGACAGTGGGGTATAAAAACATAACCCTGGATAACAATATTACATCATAAGATAGTGGGGTATAAAAACATAACCCTGGATGACAATATTACATCATAAGACAGTGGGCTATAAACATAAATATAACCCTGGATAACAATATTACTTGACAAGACAGTGGGGTATAAAAACATAACCCTGGATAACAATATTACATGACAAGACAGTGGGGTATAAAAATATAACCCTAGATAACAATATTACATGACAAGACAGTGGGGTATAAAAATATAACCCTGGATAACAATATTACATGACAAGACAGTGGGGTAAAAAAACATAACCCTGGATGACAATATTACATGACAAGACAGTGGGGTATAAAAGCATAATCCTGGATGACAATATTACATCATAAGACAGTGGGGTATATACATATAACACTGGATAACAATATTACATGACAAGACAGTGGGGTATAAAAACATAACCATGGATGACAATATTACATCATAAGACAGTGGGGTATAAACATATAACCCTGGATAACAATATTACATGACAAGACAGTGGGGTATAAAAGCATAACCCTGGATAACAATATTACATGACAAGACAGTGGGGTATAAAAATATAACCCTGGATAACAATATTACATGACAAGACAGTGGGGTATAAAAACATAACCCTGGATGACAATAGTACATGTCAAGACAGTGGGGTATAAAAACATAACTCTGGATGACAATATTACATCATAAGACAGTGGGGTATAAACATAAATATAACCCTGGATAACAGTATTACTTGACAAGACAGTGGGGTATAAAAAAATAACCCTGGATAACAATATTACATGACAAGACAGTGGGGTATAAAAATATAACCCTAGATAACAATATTACATGACAAGTCAGTGGGGTATAAAAACATAACCATGGATGACAATATTACATCATAAGACAGTGGGGTATAAACATATAACCCTGGATAACAATATTACATGACAAGACAGTGGGGTATAAAAATATAACCCTGGATAACAATATTACATGACATGACAGTGGGGTATAAAAACATAACCATGGATGACAATATTACATCATAAGACAGTGGGGTATAAACATATAACCCTGGATAACAATATTACATGACAAGACACTGGGGTATAAAAGCATAACCCTGGATAACAATATTACATGACAAGACAGTGGGGTATAAAAGCATAACCCTAGATAACAATATTACATGACAAGACAGTGGGTTATAAAAACATAACCCTGGATAACAATATTACATGACAAGACAGTGGGGTATAAAAACATAACCCTGGATAACAATATTACATGACAAGACAGTGGGGTATAAAAACATAACCCTGGATAACAATATTACATGACAAGACAGTGGGGTATAAAAACATAACCCTGGATAACATAACCTTGGATGACAATATTACATGGCAAACAGTGGGATATAAAAATTTAACCCTGGATGACAATATTACATGACAAGACAGTGGGGTATAAAAACATAACCCTGGATGACAATATTAGATGAGAAGACAGTGGGGTATAAAAATAAAACCCTGGATGATAATATTACATGACTAGACAGTGGGGTATAAATATATAACCCTGGATGACAATATTACATGACAAGACAGTGGGGTATAAAAATATAACCCTGGATGACAATATTACATCATAAGGCAGTGGGGTATAAAAGCATAACCCTGGATAACAATATTATATGACAAGATAGTGGGGTATAAAAATATAACCCTAGATACAGACAATATTACATGACAAGATAGTGGGGTATAAAAATATAAACCTGGATGACAATATTACATGAGAAGACAGTGGGGTATAAAAATATATCCCTGGATGACAATATTATATCACAAGACAGTGTGGTATAAAACATAACCCTGGATAACAATATTACAGGACAAGACAGTGGGGTGTAAAAACATAACCCTGGATAACAATATTACTTGACAAGACAGTGGGGTATAAAAACATAACCCTGGATGACAATATTAGATGACAAGACAGTGTGGTATAAAAATATATCCCTGGATGACAATATTACATGACAAGACAGTGGGGTATAAAAACATAACCCTGGATAACAATATTACATGACAAGACAGTGGGGTATAAAAACATAACTCTGGATGACAATATTACATGACTAGACAGTGGGGTATAAAAATATAACCCTAGATAACAATATTATATCACAAGACAGTGTTGTATAAATATATAACCCTGGATGACAATATTACATGACTAGACAGTGGGGTATAAAAATATATCCCTGGATGACAATATTACATGACAAGACATTGGGGTATAAAATATAACCCTGGATAACTATATTACATGACAAGACAGTGGGGTATAAAAACATAACCCTGGATGACAATATTACATGACAAGAGAGTGTGGTATAAAACATAACCCTGGATGACAATATTACATGACAAGAGAGTGTGGTATAAAACATAACCCTGGATAACAATATTACAGGACAAGACAGTGGGTTGTAAAAACATAACCCTGGATAACAATATTACTTGACAAGACAGTGGGGTATAAAAACATAACCCTGGATGACAATATTAGATGACAAGACAGTGTGGTATCAAAATATATCCCTGGATAACAATATTAGATGAGAAGACAGTGGGGTATAAAAATATAACCCTGGATGACAATATTACCTGACTAGACAGTGGGGTATAAAATCATAACCCTGGATAAAAATTTTAGATGACAAGACAATGGGATATAAAAACATTGATTTCACAGAATATAGTAAACTATTGAATTGTGGTGTTTTGATTGTACAGAATATGGTAATGGGTTGAATTATGGTGTTTTGATTGTGCAGAATATGGTAAACAGTTGAATTATGGTGTTTTGATTGTACAGAATATGGTAAACAGATGAATTATGGTGTTTTGATTGTAAAGAATATGGTAAACAGTTGAATTATAGTGTTTTAGTTGTACAGAATATGGTAAACTACAATCATTCAACTGATTACTATGTCTACACTGCAGCAATAAAAATACAAGCCTCATCCATGATTTTCAGGCATTCTATATTTCTGATGCTTCCTGTATATTCTTTTCCTAGTGGCAGCAATAAAAAATACAAGCCTCCTCCAAGATTTCTAGGTATTCTATATTTCTGATGCTTCCTGTATATTTTTTTCCTACTGACAGTACAACTGCTAGATCTATACCTTATTCAACCTAATAAATACACATACTTAAAGAAGGACACATCCCTCTCTTTGATCAAAATTTACAAAAAGTGAGAAAACAGTGTATCTCAATTCCATCATTCCTGATGCTAATAATTTACCTAGAACATTATTTTTTCACAATGCATCCTTACCACTTGAATATGTAGATTTAATCAGTTTCATAAATTATATTATATGTGATTTATTCAACTTTATCATATTGGTAGAAAGAATTCACCTCCAAAGTAGAGAGCTCCCAATAGAGAAAAAAGGACTAAAACTTCTGATATGTAAATAAATATGATGGGAACAGTGTTGATGATATCAACACTGCACAATTATTAGGATTCACTTTTCTTTTAAGCACACATATTACCACATATATGTTCTAGAGAAATCTGAAACCTAATTATTTCTGATGGATGAGCAAACCTTTGGAATGTTTTCTTCCCTACTTTTCTTCTCCAAGTGCCATGCATACTGTTCTTGTCTATATAAAAGAATGAAACTTGTAGAAAACAGACATGGATTGATCCCCTGTTTAGCAAATAGGAATACTGTTAAACAGACGTGGATTGATCTACTGTTTAGTAAATAGGGATACTGTTAAACAGCAAAATTAAGAATGCTGATCTTTGAGTACAGGATGTAGGATTTTTTAAAAAATCCTCTATTTCTTCTTGCATAACAAGCTATACCCATCTAGGAAAACAACTCAGATCTGCCTAACACAGCAGGCAGTCATGAAATATTTTGAAGCTAATAATTTTAAAGTTAGAAATTATAGAATTTTCTGAAATGGCATAATATTCTTAACTCTACATCACTGTTAAAAATTCTTGTTGTCAAGTGTCTCTAAGTATGATTTATAATTTAGGCGTCTTCAGTTGGAGTTCAATTTTGTGTTTAAACAGATTCATAACTCATGAGCATGAACAAAAATGCCTAAACAATTTCCTGACAAATGATCCAAAACACATGTTCTCAAAACATTTCATGATTACTAGGTCTTAATATTTGTGCTCAGACAGTTTCATAATTTCTGGCCAGAACATTATTTTGTGCTCAAAAAGTATTGTCACTACTGGGACAGAACATATGCTCAAACAGTATTGTGACTACTGGGACAGAACATGTGCTCAAAAAGTATTGTTACTACTGGGACAGAACATTGCTCAAATAGTATTGTGACTACAGGGGCAGAACATATGCTCAAACAGTATAGTGACTACAGGGGCAGAACATATGCTCAAACAGTATTGTGACTACTGGGACAGAACATGTGCTCAAACAGCTTCATGATTACCATACTAGAACCTTTGTGCTCAATTTCATGATTACTGGGCAAGAACATTTGTGCTCAAAGGTTTCATGACTACTGGGCCAGACTATCTCCACAACAAATTTATGTTAAGACCTTTACAGTTTACATTCAAAAGAGGCAAAGCATTTAAATATTTTAGACATATCATGCAGATAAGCTTTACATGGAAAAAAAAAAGTCGGCATCCTGAATATGTAGGAATCTTGAGGAGATGTAAAACTACTTTATGATGTAATTTATAACAGTTACTATTGTGCTGCAGTGCTTTTCCAAGACTCTAAGTCTTATTCCAAGGTATTTATTTCTTGATTAAATATGTAATGTAAAGAACATGATCCCAGTCTGATTTGTTAATCACAGCCAACATAAGGAATACCTCCTGCTTTTCACTTGGAGACATAAGAGAAACCCTTAAGATGTAGAAAGAGATGAGTCAGATCCTTATCTTTTACAGGAAGCCCCAAAGACTTTAAAGCTCCAACTGGGCAAAGGAACCTATCCTGGTCATAACCAGCAGAGAATTCAGATTTAATTGGTGAAAGAGGTTGTGATTCATAACAGGAGAGAACGTTTCTTTAAGTTTGAATGGACATACACACATTGTGATTGCTGACCAAATCCATGAAAAAAGGTTTCAATAAGCACCTGCCTGGGCACTTGGAAGAGGAAGATGCTACTGGAAGTGATGCAATTCCTTATGCCTTCTTTCCTGGGAAAGGAGAGGAGTCCAAATGTTTTCTCCTCGGCCCCTCCTTGGCCCCGTCTACTGCCTGAAGAACTTGGAAGAAGATCCCAAAAAGTGATCAGATTGTGTATGCGTGTGTGTTTACTGGCTTCTTTTGACTGAAGACAATGATTGCTCCTTGAAAAGACTCAATGGTGTCACTGAAGAGAAATAAGCACATGAGGGAATCATTACTATAATGCAGGTCTTAGGTTTCAAGGATTATAAGTGGGAGGCTGCCCCAGCTGATGTTTCCATTTGTCATGTCCAAGAGTTTAGCAGCAGGTAGCTTAAGGTGCAAAGCCAAAGAATTAAACTTGATAGTTAAAGGATGGATTTCACAACCAGAAAGGGCAGCAGACCAGACCATCTGCTACCTGGTGAACTCTTGGTCCTGGAAATATTTTGTATAGGCTCTCAGACCATAGCTGGGTGCTGGAGGAGAAAAATTTGTGGATGAGATTAAAGCCCCAGAAAGCCTCTGCAATTTGGAGAGAAACATCCTCAGTACCAAAAGGCTAAGGACAAAAGTTTTGGAGAAGGAGTTGGCATACTTTATTCACTGCCTTATCAAAAGTCGAACCTTCCTTATCTGCCAACACCTATTAGGCAGAAATGTGCAGGAAACCCCAGTGGTGGTGGACAAAAAGTCACCACTGGTTCCTCTGAGAACTCATTTGAATCCGCTATAATGAAAATGATATTGTCATCCTAAGCCTGCTCCCAAGACAATATAGGACTGTCATTCCCACCGTAGAGAGACATTAAAAAAGAGGTCATCACAAAGCTGCTTAGTGGGGGTGATGGGACTAATCCTACTTGCTACACTCCTAAAGGAATAGGATTGTTGATTTCTTGTAGCTCATACAGGAACTGAGTGGGAGACTCCTCTCCTTTTATTGGATCAGTTAGGAGGGGACAAAGTGGGTCCATGGCTTGTCATGTCAGTCCTACTTTAAAACCATGGAAGGAACATCCATGACATCATTGAGTGAAGGATGACTAACATCCTGGAATGGGTCATCCACATCTCTTAAGGAATAAACAGGAAAATGGTGAGGGGGAATGTCGATCTGATGTCAAGCCTCTAGTCAGGCAAGTACATCTGGACTCCCTAATCCCATATGGATTAAATGGTCATATAGAAAAAGAACAGGGTATCAGCCTGAAACATGTTACTAAACTGATAATTAAATCCCAGTGACTGAAGTTTGTAGCCCAGTGATCCAAGGATGACCAGTGACCAGTCCAGCAATCAGGACCTAACAGATAAGCCCACAACAGAATTATCTGAGATTACTGATCTATCTGCTCAATATAGGGCAAGTCACTTATCTGTAATTGAAAGACTAACTTTGAGAAGGCGCTACATGTCCCTCAGGTCTTTTCCTTCCCTCCATTGTAATGAGTGTCACCAATCCTTGGCATCTGGGATATCTCTGAACCAAGGAGGTTGCAGGAAATTGTTGCCTCACAGAGGCAGTTGTCTTTCCTAACATGGCGAGAGAGCCAGACCCCTCATATCAAAGAAGGTCATCCAGTAGTGACAGGGTGAAAGAAGGTCACTTATTCATCCGTTAGTATGCACTGAGACAAACCCACAGTCTCCCACTTGTTCAGTTTAAAGACAAACAAATTTGACAGTTTCTACTGTAGTACTTTCTTTTCTAACCATATATAACAAAGATAACAAATAGCTTCCAAAGTCATATACATATACATGTATTTATATACTGCATTTGGTATTCCCCCAGCTTTGGCCTCTGGGATTTATAAAAAAAATGAGTGATCTTCCTGCATTGAATAAAAGGTGAATAATGGAGACAGAAGCTACAATGGCTTGGTAGTCAGCATGCTGGACTGTGGCTAGGTGGTCAACATGCTGGACTGTGGCTTGGTGGTTAGCAAGCTCAACTGTGGCACAGTGGTCAGCATGCTGGATTGTGGCTTGGTGGTTAGCAAGCTCAACTGTGGCACAGTGGTCAGCATGCTGGATTGTGACTCAGTGGTTGGCATGTTGGACTGTGGCTCAGTGGTTGGCATGCTGGACCCAAGACATGCAGTTCATATCATACCAGATCAGCAATGGTGAAGTGTGTCCACAAGCAAGTCACTTTAACTGCTTCTAAATAACCTACCTGTTCTGCTGTGCTATATTTGCATGATTTCACTTCAGTACAATGCTTTTTGAAGCAGCAAAGCAAGGGATAGAAGAAAACTGTCTGTGTAAGGTAAATGGTTGTTTATAAAGAGATGTATGCATGTAAAATGAAGACAAGAATCAGATACTGTTGGTATTTAGTTAAGGGAGGTAACTATAAGTATGGTAGATTGGAGTCCTGTACAGGAGAGATTCTGATTGGAATCATGAATTATCAACATAAATGACATTATTAGCAATCACACAAATCTTACAATAAACTGTTTTAAAACATGGAATAGTAACTGTTAAAGACAGGATAGTGTTATGTACATCTATATTGTATCTTTCACCTTTGGTCCATAACTGTAGATTACAATGAGCTATAAATAGGTTGTTGATAAGTTTTAAATTCAGTCTTAATAGTGAAACTGCAAGTTTGGGGAAATTTCCCACTGGACGACATAGATCAAGTAGGAAAATATTACAATATAGAGCCATATAGTATAGATAAAGCACAAAAGTAATAATTAATTCTTTTTTCCTATGTTCTTGTTTTAACAGTCTGCAGATGTATTTAATGTTGTGATTAAATATAATGTTTGAAAGGCTCATTTGCTTGGATTATTCACTGTCATTATAATGTGCATAATCAATTTTTCTGGGATTATTGTTAATTCATTCAAAGAAATTTTGTTTAATATCACTGTGATCAATCAAGACTTTTGACACATCAGCATATTCAAGGATATTTGTATTTGAGCAAATTCAGGATCTGGAATTCATTTGGAACACTTTTTTTTAAATTGTGATAACAAAAAATTAAATTATTTTGGATTTATTTCAAAAATTTATTTTATAATTTAGAAAATTTAACTATTTGTTAAGTTATACAAAACATGGTTGTTTTGCTTCTTTCTGTTACTTAGTTTAAGACCAAATATTGTAAAACATGGACAGAAAACTAAATTGCATTTTAAAACAAGAATAACTCCTTTCACATTACACCAATGATTTTCAAACAGTGAAACAATAAATACTGTAAACATGAAAAATAATAAAGAACCTGAAGTTTGAAAACTGTTCACCTATTTCCAGACCATTCTGTTTTAACTGCCATCAGATATGTGTGATCTCTTATGAAGCAAATAAATGCCAGACTCGTGGAATTTTTGCACATCATTTGTAAGCATATGGTAATTATAACTTTCAGAAACTTACTCTGTAAATTACTCAGCAAGCTGGATTGTCTTTCATCTTAATTGCATCTAAATCACAACAACTGTTTTGTTTATTCTCAAAGCAACACGGTCTGGAAATTTGGAATTAGCAGTTATATAGTGCATTTTCCAATGCATTCCATAATTTGTTTCGGATTTGGTACAAATTGATGCAGCGGTAACTGAACAAAGTATTTACTGTCAGCACTCAGCAATTACCAGAAATAATTAACAGAACCTAGTTATCTGCATAAAAGAGAAAGAAGGAAAGAAGGAAAAGAAAATGGATGAAAAGCACTCAGCATTTGCCAATAGCTGTTTCTCTTACAGTTTCAGTGATTCAGTAATCAAACCATTTACTGAGTGTCAGTCTAAGAAATTCTTTCAATAATGTTGCAGTAAAACTGAATTAAAATTAAACAGTCACTTATCTTTAAGTGGCCTTTTTCTTACCCTCTCTCAGAAATGCCAATTTACCAGCAAGTGAAATAAATATTTCCAGAACTCCTTCCTGCATGGGATTCTCAGTGCTAAGTTTATTTTTGTCAAGAACACTAAAGCAGCTCTATGCTTCAGACATGTATCCATACATGAAACATTCTGGAATTCCCAATACAAATTTTAAATTATAATCTCTGACATAGAGTCTCTATAATAATAATAATAATAATAATAATAATAATAATAATAATAATAATAATAATAATAATAATAATAATAATAATAATAATAACAAATAATAACAAATAATAATAATAATAATAATAATAATAATAATAATAATAATAATAATAATAATAATAACAACAACAACAACAACAACAATATCTTTGTCTTTATTCAATGAAGGTAACAGCTGAGTACAACTAATCTCCCTTGAAGCTCTCTACAAAATGCAACATTTACAAGTATTATCACTCTTATAATGGCACTGTTTACTAATGTATATTCACACACTCCCACTGTCCCTTCCTCTCTCTGCCAAATTAAGTAGTTATAAATAAATACTGCATAACACTACTAACATATATTAAGGAAGCATTGAGCATTTGATACACATTTAAATTATTATTAAATTTACTGACATGTAATAACTTTGTTCTAAACTGCAGCAATGGAGGGGATCCTGTCTGATATCCTTTGCAATGCCATTCCAAAATAACAAATTTGAGCAATGAAACCTTTCTGGAGTTGTGTTTGTCTGAGGAATTCAATAAATTCTGACAATAACTGACTACAGAGTTGGTGCATTTACACATGTTCTTGCAGTAAATGTGTACAGAGCTGGTATATTTACACTGTTTCTGGCAGTCATTGAGCATGAAGCTCATGTATTTAAACAATGTATTTAAACATATTCTGTCAGTAATTGACCAGAGTTCATGTATTTACAGATTTTCTGGTAGTAGTTCAGCACAGAGTTGTTTTTTTCTTATTTTTTGTAATGAAACATAATTTATATAATATAGAATAGCGTTATTTGAAAATTAAAGCAAAATCTTTGTCTTATCAATAAATATTCTGTTGTTTAACAGTATAATCTTCAATGCATTCATTGTCTATGAATTATTTATTACTGGTTCAACAAGTATACTTCTACAGCAGGGTTAATAAAAAAAAATTTCACCCATTTATCCTGGACTAGTGGTTTCAGAAAATTCACTTGTCCCGCCAACCTTTTCACTTGTCCCAATAAATAAATCTCTTACTTTGATTGAATAAGATGTATACATTTTTATTCATATCCCAAAACAAGCTGAAAGAAATAATGTACTGTATGACATATTTATTTATTCACATGACCTAATTTTAATGTTTTCCATTATTAGTGTACCTTATATACACTATTTCTTGCTCTGGTATGTTGGCATCATCAGAACAGAAAGGACTTTAATGGAATTTAGACTTCTCCCTTACAAATATTACCAAGTCACTTTCCAAAGTCTGTTCTATTGTCTTTAAAACAAAGTTAAACACTATTAATCACCTGGACTGCACAAAGTATTTCCATATTAGGTTAGAAACATAGGCTGTGTCAAAGAGAATTAAAATTGACCTTTCTTAGTGGAGTGTCAGCAACTCCAACCTCAGGGATTTTCTACACTGCTGGCTAGTATCATATATTTACTATGCTGCACTCTGACTAGTGTCATGTATTTATCATGTTGCAGTGCTGACTAGTGTCATGCATTTGCCATTCTACACTGCTGACTAGTGTCATGTATTTACTATGTTGCAATGCTGACCAGTGTCATGCATTTGCCATGCTGCAATACTGACTAGTGTCATGCATTTACCATTCTACACTGCTGACTAGTGTCATGCATTTATCATGATGCACTGCTGACTAGTGTCATGCATTTATCATTTTGCACTACTGACTAGTGTCATGCATTTACCATGCTGCACTGCTTGCTAGTGTCATGTATTTAGTCTGTTGCAATGCTGATTTGTCATGCATTTACCATGCTGCACTGCTGAATAGTGCCATGCATTTGCCATTCTACACTGTTCACTAGTGTCATTTATTTACCATGCTGCACTGCTGACTAGTGTCATGCATTTATCATTTTGCACTGCTGACTAGTGTCATGCATTTACCATTCTACACTGCTGACTAGTATCATGCAGTTATCATGATGCACTGCTGACTAGTGTCATGCATTCATTATTTTGCACTGCTGACTAGTGTCATGCATTTATCATGATGCACTGCTGACTAGTGTCATGCATTTGCCATTCTACACTGCTGACTAGTGTCATGTATTTACCATGCTGCAGTGCTGACTAGTGTCATGCAATTACCATGCTGCAATGCTGACTAGTGTCATGCAATTACCATGCTGCAATGCTGACATGTCATGCATTTACCATGCTGCACTGCTGGCTAATATCATTTATTTACCCTGTTGCACTGCTGACCTGTGTCATGTATTTACCATGATGACCAGTGTCAAACATTTGCCATTCTACACTGCTGACTAGTGTCATGCATTTATCATTTTGCACTACTGACTAGTGTCATGCATTTACCATGCTGCACTGCTTGCTAGTGTCATGTATTTAGTCTGTTGCAATGCTGATTTGTCATGCATTTACCATGCTGCACTGCTGAATAGTGCCATGCATTTGCCATTCTACACTGTTCACTAGTGTCATTTATTTACCATGCTGCACTGCTGACTAGTGTCATGCATTTATCATTTTGCACTGCTGACTAGTGTCATGCATTTACCATGCTGCACTGCTGACTAGTGTCATGCATTTACCATGCTGCACTGCTTGCTAGTGTCATGCATTTACCATGCTGCACTTCTTGCTAGTGTCATGCATTTACCATGCTGCACTGATGGCTAGTGTCATGTATTTACTCTGTTACACTGCTGACTAGTGTCATGCATTTTCCATGCTGCAATGCTGATGTGTCATGCATTTACCATGCTGCACAGATGGCTAGTGATAAACATTGTTGATATTATAAATTTTGCTGGCATCTTATGAACAGTTGCTTTTTTTTTTACTCATGGCGCAGTATTTGTGACTAATTTGAAGTACAGCATTGTCTTTGGTTCTGAATAACTTCAAAAAAATCCTGTATGTCATAAACCATTCCACATTTTCCCAAATAATTATTTTTCCATATTCATGTATTTGTGTTTTTTTTTGTAAATTCAAAAAAGTACTATTTTAGCAGTTCTAGTAAGTTCTAGAAAACCTTAACAAGTTCCATTACAATTTTTACTAGAGAGGAAAAAAATATTTGGCTTTCTTCCATGAATAAACATTCAGCCTGTGCCATGGATGACACATTCATCTTTCCATCTTTCTTTTCAGGGATTTATCAGAGAAAGTTGCTGGAAAATTGCCCAAAAACATAAGCGTTTTTGCATAAATGGTATTTCCATGGAAACAATCCTAGAATCTGCATGCAAAGCATGGTTTTGTTTGGTGTTTTATGGCCCTATGTCCTAAGCAGATCCTACCACTGTAATGATTCTCAATGTTATTCAGTCCATATATCCATCTGTCTATTCCCCCTCCCCCTGCTGAGGATTTATCTTTCATCTCAAGACATCTATTAAGAGTAAACATGCCAGGTAGGTGTTTTTCTTTTGAAAATTTGCCACTATAACCTACTTTCCATGACTTTTTTGAGACTGCTAAAAATATCATGTCTACCATTCCTTAAAATAATAGGGAGGATTATCAGCATGCAAGTGAATCAAATGAATTCTATGTACCAGTACTGGCAACTTCACAAAGTGGGGTATAATAAATATGATAGGTGTCTGAGGTTAGGCGACAAATATGTATATTGTCCATTTATGCACTGAGTCTGGTACAACTATTGGTAAATCACTCTCATACCAAAGTCTGACAGAGAACTGAGGATAAAAATCAGGCAAAATACAAGACAATCTGTCAGATACGACTGGAAGTTTTGTGTCATCCCCAAATCATCAACAGTACCAATGCTACTGAAAATTATAGATCATCACTCTGAACGCAGATGCCTACTTTACTGTAGTAATGATGATATTCAAAGGTTAAACCATACCAGTTTTTTTAAAAAAAATCATAGTTTTGAAGCTTGTGTTGCAATATCTATGGTAATATGTTCATTTTCCTGTTGCTTAGCAAAATCTAAGTGAATAAAGTTGACTGGAGTCATTTCAATAACCTTCACACACTGCCAATCTGAGATTAACCATGAATGTTTTCATTGCTAGGAAACCTAGATACCCCAATGTAAATGTGCTTGTGGAAAGCTTAACTTTCTTTCATCAATACATTTATTGTCAGTTACTGTGCTAATATCTGATTTGTCTATTATCAGTCTACAAAAAAATGAAAGCTGTCTGCCCATCTGGTTTGTTTTCTGATAAGTCAATATATACTGATCATTTTTCATTGAACTTAATATTTTGGACCTTGTGCAGCAAAGCAGTCATACCATAGTGAAGTCTCCTTCTACAGTTTTTTAATTTCCCTCAACCATTTTTCATATGAAGATCATGTATAAAATAAATAAAGATTACTTTTTTTAAATCAATAATTCCCTCAAAGATTGTCACTGAAACTTTTTTTGAATAATAGCCAACAAAACATTAAAACACTAGCCTACCTTCATTAAAATGCCATCCTTCTGTGAATTCTTTAATTAACAATTGAAATGTATAAATTATTAAAATCATGGCAGTAAAATAATTACCATGTAATATCTCCAGCACAAAAATTAAATGCATACCAAAATATGGACACTGACAAGGTAGCTGTACAATTGTAATGTTTGCCAATACAAATTTCTAGCTGGACAAAAATCAATTATTACTATTTCTAAATAAAATTAGGCTTTTGTAAACTACAGTTCTTCATTCTAACACACTTCACCATACAGTATTATTTTAATTACCAAAACAGTGTCCATATGGTTTGTAAAGATACACTGACTAGATGCATGTTATAAATGGGACAGTCATATACAGAGGGAGCTTTATAGTGACAGACCATTGTATTCTGTGAGACTTGGTGACTGTTGTCCCATATCAATCCAAAATACAAAATAATTGCTATATGAATTCACATTTACTGTATTGTGTAAGCATGTGGTATTCTGACTAGAATGATTCTTACTTCATCAATCCACAGGCAATCTAAGTATAGCACTAGCTGGAACTTTAATTCATGGGTTATATATGTGTAGTCCATATTATCTACATATAACACAAGCTGTCATTGTAATCTAAATGTTATCTATGTATAACACTAGCTGATACAATAATCCACACATTATCTGAGTATAACAATAGCTGGAATTCTAATTCATAAGTTATCCAAGTATAAACACTTGCTGGAAATGTAATTCACTGGTTATTTAAGTATAAGACAAGCTTATATTGTAATTCACAGCTTATTTAACTGTACAACTAGTTGAAAGTATAATCCACTGATTACTGAAGTATAGCATCTACTGATACTTGTAACTGAAAGCAACTGAAAGCCTATTCATCAGGTTTTAAGATAGATTTACAGAAAATTATGAAATTAATTAATAAATGCCTCAGAATATGAGCAGAAAACATTAAAGCACAATTTTTTTCTGAGAAACCCAATTCACTGGGTAAGACTGTGAGGTCACCCAGGTCACTGGTGTAATTTCCCCATTCACTGCTATGTGTGTCCTTGATTCCTCGTCAATGAACAGCCAGTATTTCTTCTATTGGTCAGCAAAAATTGTGCAAGTTGCCTATGTGCTAAACACCTGGTGACAAATATGAGTCAATATTGTTTCCAAAATAAAAAATCCACACAGAATTCTGCCTTTGAATTACTATCCACCAAGATTATATCCCAGTTAAACTTGAACCTCTTTTACATGAGTGAAGCAACAACATCACATATTGCATCAATCTCTTATTGTCTATTGGATACAAATGTGTTTTGTTGACATGGACTCAGTTTTTGTCTATTGTAGACAAATTGTTTTGTTAACACTGACTCACATATTGTCTATTGTATACATGTGTCATACTGACATATACTCATTTACTGTTTATTGTCTACAACACGTTTTATTTACATTTATTAATTTTTCTCTATTGTATAGAATGTTTTAATGAGATTTACTAATTTGTTGTCTATTGTATACAGTGTTACTGACATTGACCCATTTATTGTCTATTGTATATAAAGTGTTTTATTGATATTTAATTTTTCATTAAACCATGACTCTTAAAATGAGTGGATTCAGTCTTTAAACCATAATTCTTATTATGACAGGATTCAGTCTTTAAACCATGATTCTTATTATGACAGGATTCAGTCTTTAAACCATGACTCTTTATTATGACAGGATTCAGTCTTTAAAACATGACTCTTATTATGACAGGATTCAGTCTTTAAACCATAATTCTTATTATGACAGGATTCAGTCTTTAAACCATGAATCTTATAATGACAGGATTCAGTCTTTAAACCATGACTCTTTTTATGACATGATTCAGTCTTTAAACCATAATTCTTATTATGACAGGATTCAGTCTTTAAACCATGACTCTTATTTTGACAGGATTCAGTCTTTAAACCATGACTCTTATTGTGACAGGATTCAGTCTTTAAACCATGACTCTTATTGTGACAGGATTCAGTCCATGACTCTTATTGTGACAGGATTCAGACCATGACTCTTATTTTGACAGGATTCAGTCCATGACTCTTATGTCTTTGCTGAATACCTTATAGAATTATGCTTTGTATCATCATACAATTGTTTTTTACTTCTACTGAAAAAAAATCAATAATGCAAATGGATATAATGCCTTCATGTGGCAGGGGCACATTTATATGATCTATGAAGACTGCAAAACACTAAAGTGGACTATAAACTTAAATGGAGTTTCTTTAAACTAAAAGTGGACTATAAACTTTACTGGTATTTCTTTAAACTAAAAGTGGACTATAAACTTTACTGGTGTTTCTTTAAACTAAAAGTGGACTATAAACTTTACTGGTATTTCTTTAAACTAAAAGTGGACTATAAACTTTACTGGTGTTTCTTTAAACTAAAAGTGGACTATAAACTTTACTGGTGTTTCTTTAAAATGACAGTAGACTATAAACTTTAATAATGTTTCTTTAAAATTAAAGTGGAGAGAAAAATGTAATGGTGTTTCTCTAAAATGAAAGGACTGAAAATTTTAATGGTGTTTCTTTAAACTGCAAGTGAACTGTAAACTTTAATGGTGTTTATTTAAAATAAAAGTGGACTGTAAAATTTAATGGTGTTTATTTAAAATGAAAGTTGACTAAAATTTAATGGTGTTTCTTTAAATTGAAAGTTGACTAAAATTGAATGGTGTTTCTTTAAATTGAAAGTTGACTAAAATTGAATGGTGTTTCTTTAAATTGAAAGTTGACTAAAATTTAATTGTGTTTCTTTAAAATGAAATTGGACTGTAAAATTGAATGTTATTTTTAAATAAAAGTAGACTGCAAAATTTAAGCATTTCTTTAAAATGAATGTGGATTGTAAAATTAAAGGGTGTTTGGGTGATTTTTGAAAATGAAAATGGAATGTAAAATTTAATGTTTCTTTAAAATTAAATATCCTGTTAACAAAGATTTTTTATAAAGGTAAATAATAATGTAGTTTAAAGAATGTCTGCCAGGTACAAAATAAATCAATTTAATATGAAGTGTTATGTAATGGGTAATGTTATGTAATGTCTATTAATATATAATGTGAAATGTTATGTAATGTGTAATATTATGTAATTTCTAATATTGCATGTTATGTAATGTGTAATATGTAAACAGTAATGTTATGCAATGTGTAATAATATGTAATGTGTAATGTTATGCAATGTGCAGTATCATGTACTTTGTAATGTTGTATAATGTTATATAATGAGTAATATTCTGTAAATTGTAATGTTATGTAATGTATAATGTTATATAATATGTAATATGTAAATTGTAATTTATAATGTTATGTAATGTGTGTTGGTATGTAAAGTGTAATGTTTAATGTTTAATATTATGTAACATGTTGTGTTATGTAATCCTTGATACAATCAATTCTGGTCAACTTGTACTTTTTCTATCAATGTCATTCTTTATGTAAAAATTGGCCATACTTTATGAAAAACAATAAACAGCAAAATATTACTGAACAGTTATCTTGATCTGATATGTGACATCATTTAATTAAAATGGATAAGTTCTGTCAGCCATTAGCAGGTTAATTTACCCACCTAACAATTCTGTAAATGTCTACAAGGAATAAACTACATCGAGTTATTGGCAGGTGTAAATATTACAGCCTTTTTCACAGTTGTATTAAAATATTATACTTCAAAAAATTTAATTTTGAACCAATCAGAAAATGTATTACATTCACATGTATGTTCAAATATTAGTCAAAACCATAGCATAATAACATATTGTTTGCTCTCCCATGTGCTAGAATAGTTTCTCCTGTTTTATCAAGGTTTTGCTCTTGAATTTACTGAGCAATTATTGAATAAAACATTAAAATGACAAACTTACCATGCTGTTTTCTCTTTTGATAGTCTCCATTCTGGAACTTTCCTTGTTCTGTGGATGACCAATTTCAGCTGGTTGCTACCGGTGAGGACCTTGACGGCACTACTGCTGGCCACACCACTGAAACTGATGTTGTTCGCTTCCAAAATTCTATCCCCTACTTCCAAGCCACTAATATCTGGAAAAAACACCAAAAGCTAATAAAATGTTATCACAATAACAAAACAGAAAACTTCATCATTTAAAATCTACTTCATATCTATAATTCAATAAATTTTCACAAACATTTCATCTACTAACATGTTAATACTGCATTACATACCAACATCATTTGGTCACAAATTTGTCTGATTATAAGACTATTTAAGTATGAGAACAAATATTCTATCAATTTTTACTGTAGATGTATCTGTTAATGATACTTTTACATAAATGACTATAAGATTAAAAGTATTTTAACCTTTATCTGGTCAAGTACCAGTATTTTAACCATTATCAAATCAAGTGACATTTTTTTAACCTTTATTAATTCAAGTACCATTATTTTAACCTTTATCAGGTCAAGTGCCATTATTTTAACCATTATCAAATCAAGTGCCAGTATTTTAACCTTTATCAGGTCAAGTGCCATTATTTTAACCTTTATTAAGTCAAGTGCCATTATTTTAACCTTTATTAAGTCAAGTGCCATTATTTTAACCATTATCAAATGAAATGCCATTATTTTAACCTTTATCAGGTCAAGTGCCATTATTTTAACCATTATCAAATCAAGTGCCATTATTTTAACCTTTATCAGGTCAAGTGCCATTATTTTAACCTTTATTAAGTCAAGTACCATTATTTTAACTTTTATCAGGTCAAGTGCCATTATTTTAACCATTATCAAATCAAGTGCCTTTATTTTAACCTTTATCAGGTCTAGTGCAATTATTTTAACCATTATCAAATCCAGTGCCATTATTTTAACCTTTATCAGGTCAAGTGCCATTATTTTAACCTTTATTAAGTCAAGTACCATTATTTTAACCTTTATCAGGTCAAGTGCCATTATTTTAACCTTTATCAGGTCAAGTGCCATTATCTTAACCTTTATTAAGTCAAGTGCCATTATTTTAACCTTTATTAAGTCAAGTGCCATTATTTTAACCATTATTAAGTCAAGTGCCATTATTTTAACCTTTATCAAATCAAGTGATATTATTTTAACCTTTATCAGGTCAAGTGCCATTATTTTAACCTTTATCAGGTCAAGTGCCATTATTTTAACCTTTATTAAGTCAAGTGTCATTATTTTAACCATTATCAAATCAAGAGCCATTATTTTAACCTTCATCAGGTCAAGTACGAGTATTTTAACCATTATCAAATCAAGTACCATTATTTTAACCTTTATCAGGTCAAGTGCCATTATTTTAACCATTATCACTTCAAGTGCCATCATTTTAACCTTTATCAGGTCAAGTGCCATTATTTTAACCTTTATTAAGTCAAGTACCAGTATTTTAACCATTATCAAATCAAGTGCCATTATTTTAACCTTTATCAGGTCAAGTGCCATTATTTTAACCTTTATTAAGTCAACTACCAGTATTTTAACCATTATCAAATCAAGTGCCAGTATTTTAAACTTTATCAGGTCAAGTGCCATTATTTTAACCATTATCAAATCAAGTGCCATTATTTTAACCTTTATCAAGTCAAGTGCCATTATTTTAACCTTTATCAGGTCAAGTGTCATTATTTTAACCTTTATTAAGTCAAATACCATTATTTTAACCTTTATCAGGTCAAGTGCCATTATTTTAACCATTATCAAATCAAGTGTCATTATTTTAACCTTTATCAAATCAAGTGCCATTATTTTAACCATTATCAAATCAAGTGCCATTATTTTAACCTTTATCTGGTCAAGTACCAGTATTTTAACCTTTATCAGGTCAAGTGCCATTATTTTAACATTTATTAAGTCAAGTACCATTATTTTAACCATTATCAAATTAAGTGCCATTATTTTAACCAATATCAAATCAAGTGCCATTATTTTAACCTTTATCAGGTCAAGTGCCATTATTTTAACCTTTATCAGGTCAAGTGCCATTATTTTAACCTTTATCAGGTCAAGTGCCAATTATTTTAACCATTATCAAATCAAGTGCCATTATTTTAACCTTTATTAAGTCAAGTGCCTTTATTTTAACCTTTATCAGGTCAAGTGCCAGTATTTTAACCTTTATCAGTTCAAGTGCCATTATTTTAACCTTTATTAAGTCAAGTGCCATTATTTTAACCTTTGTCAGGTCAAGTGTCAGTATTTTCACCTTTATCAAGTCAAGTGTTTTAAACCATATCAGGTTGAAAAGTTGTATACTCATGGCCATATTGGATGTAACACCAATTGGCCAACATAAACCCATGGCCACATTGTATTTAACACCAATTGGCCAACATAAACCCATTGCCATATTGTATGTAACACCATTTGGCCAACTTAAAACCCATGGCCACATTGTATGTAACACCAATTGGCCAACATAAACCATGGCCACATTTTATGTAACACCAATTGGCCAAGTGATATACCCATGGCCACATTGTATGTAACACCAATTTGCCAATAAATGCTCCTGTATACCCAATGCCATGCTGTAACACCAACTGGCCCAAAAAGTGCTATGCCATAGCTATTTTGGATGTAACACTAATTAATTAGCTAAAATGTGCTATGCCTATAGCAACAATGAATGCAATAACCATGACAGCATTGTGCATGTCATGGTTTTGGCTGAAAATATTAGCTTATGTCTATCATACACAATTTTTCCAGTATACTTTTATTATTATCTGCATGGTTTTCAGAGCTGCAAAAAGTATGAATCCTGAGCACACTGTGTGCCTTTGTATTCCATGGAAGTAGTACATTCATCGGTGCCAACTCTATTATCAGTTTCATTTTTGTATAGACTAATTAAGTGTGCCTATTATCAGTTTCATTTTTGTACAGACTAATTAAGTGTGCTTTCCCATAATTGTTATATCCTGTAATGTTTATAGCCCTGAGGATCTCTGTAGGATTTTGAAGCTTGTTGAAATGGTGAATTTAGAATACAAAATAGGGGATACCTCACACACACAGATATGAATCAGGTACACATATATACATACATACACACACACACACACACACACACACATATATATATATATATATATATATATATATATATATATATATATATATATATATATATATATATATATATATATATATATATATATACATATATAATGCACACATGTATGTGTCTGTGAGTGCAAAATAAATTAATGGGACAACGATGGGATGCTGGTACATTTTTCTTTTTGTCATCTCTTTCATTTCCATAGGAATCAGTCCTTCACTATTATGAACTGTCAGTGTCCTCATAAGTTTAATTTCTAGCTCAGTTTTCTTGTCATGAGTACTTTGAAATTCCAATGGTAAAATGTCCACTTTCCATCTTCTTGATGAACTCTGATTGGTGTGTCATGTAGAATAATCCAAACAGAGTACTTAACAAAAACAGGCAAAGATTTTACAGTAAACTTTTTAGTGCAACTCTGACTTTTATCCAGTCTTATGTATATCTATATTATGTGTGTTTATTTTCATGATAATAGATTGTAAGGGTCATTTAGTAAATAATATTAAATACTAATTTTCTTTATTACTGAAGGTTTGTACTTTAAAATGATGTCATTTTAGAAAACACATTACATAGTTTCATTTTGTGCATCTATACTAATCAATGTCAACATGTTTATGTGATTTGAATTCAGGCCATGAGCTCTTGAAAAACCAGGCTGATTTATTTTCTGATTGGCTGGTTGTTAATTGCTTGCATTGTTGATAAGCTTAGATTGATCTAGAATGAATCAGACCCTTGTTCTGGTTTTGAAACTGCATCTTAATTTATATATGAAAGATAATTTACTGGAAAGTAGTTATTCAAAACATTAACATCAGTCATAGAGGAAAAAATATAGTTATGGTCATCTGATAGGATTTATTTTATTTATTTATTTCAAATGTTCATATGGAATTACAAAGTGCTCATACTTACAGATTCAGGAGCTATTTTGGAATTAGTATGAATTCATTTAAAGATATTCTAGATTATATCACTATGAAGATAGACTGAACATCATTTGGAATACTACTGGAACTCATTTGGATTTGAGAAAGACTGTTTATATCTATTTTTATATCATTCACCATACTGTAAGTTATTTATAATTTCCACTGTCTTATAGGGAAAAAAATTATATTTTGAATTTTACAAAACTTGCTGCATGACATCTGAGAACATTCACTGACCATACATGTGACAATGAGACACCATGGAAGACAATCAGAACCATTCTATGATTGAACAAACACAATGAGCCACCTTGGAAGATAGTCAGAACCATTCTCTGATTGGACAGAAAACAATGAGCCACATTGGAAGATATTGAAAAACATTCTATGATTGGACAAAACACAATGAACCACCGTGGAAGACAATCAGAACCCTTATCTGATTAGACAAAACACAATGAGCCACCTTGGAAGATAATCAGAACCATTCTATGATTGGACAAGACACAAGAGCCACCTTGGTAGACAGTCAGAACCGATTCTCTGATTGGACAAAACACAATGAGCCACCTTGGAAGACAGTCAGAACCATTCTGATAGGACAAAATACATTGGGTCACCTTGGAAGACAGTCAGAACCATTCTGATAGGACAAAATACAGTGGGTCACCTTGGAAGACAGTCAGAACCATTCTGATAGGACAAAATACATTGGGTCACCTTGGAAGACAGTCAGAACCATTCTCTGATTGGACAAAATACATTGGGTCACCTTGGAAGACAGTCAGAACCATTCTCTGATTGGACAAAATACATTGGGTCACCTTGGAAGACAGTCAGAACCATTCTCTGATTGGACAAAATACATTGGGTCACCTTGGAAGACAGTCAGAACCATTCTGATAGGACAAAATACATTGGGTCACCTTGGAAGACAGTCAGAACCATTCTGATAGGACAAAATACATTGGGTCACCTTGGAAGACAGTCAGAACCATTCTGATAGGACAAAATACAGTGGGTCACCTTGGAAGACAGTCAGAACCATTCTGATAGGACAAAATACATTGGGTCACCTTGGAAGACAGTCAGAACCATTCTCTGATTGGACAAAATACATTGGGTCACCTTGGAAGACAGTCAGAACCATTCTCTGATTGGACAAAATACATTGGGTCACCTTGGAAGACAGTCAGAACCATTCTGATAGGACAAAATACATTGGGTCACCTTGGAAGACAGTCAGAACCATTCTGATAGGACAAAATACATTGGGTCACCTTGGAAGATAGCTGGAATACTTTCTTGATTAGACAAACAATAAGCCACCTTGGACAATGAGAACCATTTCCTGGTTAGACAAGTAACAATAAGCCACCTTGGACAATGAGAACCATTTCCTGGTTAGACAAGTAACAATAAGCCACCTTGGACAATGAGAACCATTTCCTGGTTAGACAAGTAACAATAAGCCACCTTGGACAATGAGAACCATTTCCTGGTTAGACAAGTAACAATAAGCCACCTTGGACAATGAGAACCATTTCCTGGTTAGACAAGTAACAATAAGCCACCTTGGACAATAAGAACCATTTCCTGGTTAGACAAGTAACAATAAACCATCTTGGAAGACAATCAGAATCATTTCTTGGTTAGACAAGTAATAATGAGCCAGCTTGGAAAACAATAAGAACCATTTCCTGGTTAGACAAGTAATAATGAGCCATCTTGGAAGATAATTAGAACCATTTCCTGGTTAGACAAGTAATAGTGAGATATCTTGCAAGACAATCAGAACCATTTCCTGGTTAGACAAGTAATAATGAGCAAGATGTTTTGAACACTTTCTAAATTCCACAAATTCCAGTATAAAAAAATAATGGGTTTCTTGGGGAACAAAACCATAATAATTGCATTGTAACTAGTAAACAAAATCATCATAATGGAATGGGTTTTAAGGGACTAGAAAACAAAAACTCATTGATGATCATTCTAAGTTACATCATTAATTATAAATAAATAAATAAATTAAAGATTAATTACCAACAAGATGGAGTTTCATAAAACAACACTATCCTCAGTTACAATGGAATTTTTAATACTTGAGCAGATTGCAAGCCTCAATCAAACTAATTTCCCAATTGGGGATGAATATGAGATAAACCAGAAATAATGTGACACACCTGCAACAGAGCCTGTTTCAATTTCACTGACATATATCCCCAAGCCATGCTCTGATCCTCCTCGTACACTGAAGCCAAGACTTGGTTCACCATGTTGACGGCGAATTGTGATCATTTGAATGTTCTTTGCTCTCTTCCTACCACCACTACTGCTACTCACAGATGCATAATCTCTTTCTTAAAATAGAAAAAAAACCCAACAGAAGTAAACAATTTTGATTTCACCACATCACAAATTTTAATTTGTTTTACAGACTTAGATCTGGTATCGCATATGACAATAAATAAAAAAGAAAGTCTTAACTGTTTCTTTGAAACCATTCTTAAACTATCAAGGATATATATATATATATATATATATATATATATATATATATATATATATATATATATATATATATATATATATATATATATATATATATATATATATATATAAAGAATACAAATCAAATGGTGATTAACAGCCCTTTCAAGTTTTCAAGTGCACTGGATCCAGCAAGGGATCATGTGTCAGGGATTGATTGAAATAGATGCAATAAACTGACAACAAACAGTGCAAAACTAGTATCCAACTAGCCTGAGTGCTTTTGACTCTTAATGATTGTTTTTCAAAGGCATATACAAAACATAGACTAACCAAACAAATAAACATAAAAAATGTGTTTGTAAAACTCTACATGGCTGTCTCTACATGAATTAAACCTACAGGTGCATTATGTCAACCAGCTTAGACTTACAGACTTGTTACGGATGATACAGATACTGAGAAATATTTGTATTTACCTAGAAATCTATGAGTCATAGCAAAGATCTATTACTTTGTGTACTATTACATATATGTAACATAGATTATATCCTGGATATTTAATTTTATACCAGATATTTTATTCTTATAGTAGTAATAATTCTACTAGTGGACAGCTTTCTTTCTAATTGAACATTGAAACCAAGAAGACTAAAAAAAAGAAAGCTATGCACTATACTAGTTTTACAAGGTTTGTGTCAATTTATTGCATATATATATATATATATATATATATATATATATATATATATATATATATATATATATATATATATATATATATATATATATATATATATATATATAACCAAATTCTTTTCAAGTTTTCTACTAAAAAATTGTGATTGATAATTCAGATTATTATTTATATTTTCTTTTGGAATTTGGAATTTTTCATAATAAAGGGTGCACTAATCATAATTTTTTTTTAAAAAAAAGAAAGCCTCTTGTTTTATGTGTATGATGTATCATGTGTCGTTTCTTATAAATTTTGAGTTATCGGAGGTTGGTCAAAATCTAGTCTTGTAAAGAGCCGCATGTCTTTATTTCACTTGACACATTTCAGTTAACAAATTAACATATCCTTATTCCACAATCTCTAACATTAAACCCGATATAAAATGTCAAAAGGAAGGAAACATATAATATATATATATATATATATATATATATATATATATATATATATATATATATATATATATATATATAGATTGATGTTAATTCCCCCACCCTGTCTATATTATCCACTAGAGTTCTTCCATAGAGTATTTACTTAAAAATTTGATAATATTTTCAATAAAATCACTTTATAGTATTTGTTTGCAGTAAAGTGTATGTTAATTATGTTTACTTTATTTATCCTAATGTGAAGTACCCTGCCTTCAAAGTATTTTTTCCTCGATTTTCTAACATTCAAAATGAGTTTTGTTTCTTATTATAGTAGTCACTCCTCCCTTTAATATCCTCATTTATAAAATTACGTGTTAGAACTATAGCACCTATTTTTCCCTCTGTATATGTCAATGGACCTTTAGTAAAATCATTATGTGTTTCCTGGATTAAAATAATATAATTGCTGTAATTTTACATTTATCAATTTTGTCCTTTTTAACACCATTTATATTTATTGAAAGTTAGAGCCTTCGATATTAGTTTTCTCACAGGCAGCCATATGTCATCTTTGTTATTAATATTATTTAAATAAAATTATCAGTTGATTTTCAAGTTTATATTAAATTATAGTTTGTTTTGGTTGTGGGTGTGTTAGTTTCCTCTGTTTCATCCCCCATATTTGATTGTGTTATATCATTTGTTATCCCTATACTACATGTCTCCATTTCCGTCTCTTGTCCGTTTTCTAGTTCTTTTTTTTATGTCCATATCCTTGCTAGTGTCATTGTCATTGTTCTTTTCTAAGTCATTCTCGTCTTCAACATTCCTGTCCGTTTCTTTAGTTTCTAATTGGGTATCGCTCTCAAGGAATAGGGAAATTAGCTGCATTTTTCTCGTTACAGTCCTTTTTTGTGGAGGGCAAGGGTTTAATGCTCAAAAGGTCAATATGGCCACTTTCCTCCTCTTCCTTGGGACTCTGAGTCAAGTCCCTCATCTTCTTCCGTTAAGGGGAAGAATCTATTGCTCTCAAGAATTCTGTCATCAGAATTCTTATTCCTTGTAGACTGATGAGTGGGTATTTAAAAGGGCTTAAAATTTTTATCACCCTTGATCCTGAATTAGGTCATCAGATTTTTTTCCTGTTTTTTGTGGAGTTCTTGTCATTTTTTGTTATATTCTGAGATAAAGCTTGTGGTTTCCTCCTCCTTCTCTTTTTCTCCCACTGATTGTGCCCTTGTCTGTACAATCAGTAAGTCCACTGCATTTTGTATTTCTGCTAAATTCCTTTCATTTAGATTATGATTACCATTAGTTTGAGCTACTTGGCTCCCATATGTAGCTCCTGCATAAGTATCCCCAGGCAGAAAGATTTGACAATCTCTGGCAGCATGGCCAATATTTCTGTATTTAGGGCATTTCCTATCTTTCTCACAACCGTGATATCACGTTCTGAGAAGGAAACCCATTATGTAAAAATATGAGGGCAGTTTCTCTGTGTCTTCTCTATTTTTGGATATCCATACTCTGTTTTGAAGCAAAGGAAAACCCCACACTGTTGCCATTTTGTGCCTTTTTACCATTGTATGAAGTTTGCTCTCAATCCTGGCAATAGCTTCCTCAGTTTCTACTTCCAGGGGTAGCCCTGACACAAAGATGTCAATTGGTCTCGCTTCTATTTCATTCTCACTAGAGGGAAGGGGTCTCGTATACCCTTGCCCTGACTTCTCTTGCCTCAAACCAGTCTTTCTCTATGATGGTTTTTTGATATTCTCTGGGGTAAATTATAAATTTGTTGTAGCCCCTGTTTTGCAATCTGTCAATTTGGCAATATCAAAACCTTGGACTTTCATTGCTGTTAAAATATCTGCTTGTCTGGGACAATTTTCTACGTCCCCAAAGTCAAGGGTTTGACAGCCATCTGGATGACAGGCCTTTAATAAAGCCTTTTGGAATTCATTGTCAATTTCAGTCCTAAAATATACATTTAGTTTAGTGCCTTGCTTAATATTCAAAGCATGTACAACTTGAGCTTATGCCATTGTGAAACAAATTAGTGAGTAGAACTCACTTTCAATTTGAGAAGATATTGAAAATGGTAGTCACACACCACTGATTGCCTAATACTAGCTGAAAAAGCCCACAAGGTAATTCTACATCACAGGTGAAAAATGCTATGAATTGACTACAAATACATGTCACTAAGCATAAATAATGAAAAAATGATACAAAATAAAAGGGCAAAATGAGAAAAATAATAATGAAAATGAAACAAAAAATGAAAAAGGCAAATGAGAAAAATTAAAATTTAAATCCCCAAAGGGAGATGAGCAGAAAAAAACCTGCTAAATTTAAAAAGAAGTAAACTGAATGAATGCTTTAAATGTGATATTTTTCTCTAAAATGGTAATGTGTGCTTCCATGTCAATTATATGTATTTGAAAGAGTTTACTGTTTTTCTTACTGACTAGCCTTTTATTGACCAGCAGCCTTTTATTGACTGACATTAAACCAACATTTAAATCAACAGCTTGTTCCTAGTGTTAATGTGATGCAGACAAGTACCTTTTATTGATCACCTGAAACAAACAGGTAACAGATGGGAAGGCAGTAGTCATACCTGGACTAGCCATGGAAGCAGTTTTTAATTACCTCAGACTATAGCTTAATACAGAATCAAGCTTTGAATTATTCATGGCTCTATCCTTCATAACATGGAAGATTACAATGGCATAAAGTAAAAAGAGAAAAAAACTGTTGCTTCATGTAGAAGCACAATAATCAACAGGAAAACAAGCAAAGACTGTGGTTCTATTATGACTAGTATAAGATTAACATTTGTAAACACTTGAACTATGTATTCCAAGTTTCATCAGAATTTGCTGTTTTCATATGATCTCCTCTTAGCATTGTCAATCAGTACATAAAATGTTATTGTAATTCTATATTTACAAGAAGTTCTTTTTCAGACCTGAAATGAATCTAGTTCAAAATGTCTGGGTGCAACAATTTCAGTATGCTTGTCCTGCATTAGTGTGCAAAGTTGTAAATTGGGTCTCAATCAGATTTTTTCCTTTAGCTAACTTTCTGAGATGTGGCAAGCACAAATGAGCTGATAGTCCACAAACATTCCAATGTGAATCTTTTGGTAATATTTCAATAACCTAAATCTCAAAAAATTATGGAATTTTTAGTATTAGAAAAAACCTAAGCATATTTCTGATGAAATTCTGACTTCAAGAAAGTCAAATAAAACAGACAAAAGACAAAATTTACCAAAATGTTATGCATGTACAGTTTAAAAGATATGGAAGGGCAACAACATGGCAATGGACTTTGGTAATTTCCACTGTGTGACATCAGTAGGTCAGGTTTCACTTAAAAACTGGTTCTTTAGGAATGCTGCAGCAGCAATAATTTTCTTTGAACTGTCTAAGTGATTAAATATTACACATTTTCACACACATAAAACATTTGTTTAGGCATTACTACTCAATTATTCAAAGTATCTCCTTCCCTATTTTATCACCTTCTTATTCAAAATATCTCCTTCCCTATTCATTCACTCCATTATTAATATTTCCTGCCCTATTCTATTACTCCTGTATTCAAAATATCTCCTTCATTATGTCTATCCTTTCATTATACAAAATATCCCCCCTCATTACCTCTATAACTCTATTCTTCAAAATATCTCCTTCCCTTTTACACTGTACCTCAATCACTCCCTTATTTAAAATATATCTGCCCCTATTACCAAAATTAGTCCTTTATTCAAAATGTCTCCACATTACCTCTATCACTCTTTAATTCAAATTATCTCCTTCTTTATTACCTCTAGCACTCCCTTATTAAACATATCTCCTTCCTCATTACCTATATCATTCACTTATACAAAATAGCTCCTCTCTCATTACCTCCATCACACTATTAAAAAATATCTCATCCTCCATTACCTCTATCACTCATGCAAAATAACTCCTCTCTCATTACCTCCATCACTCACTTATACAAAACATTTCCTCCCTCATTAACTCTATCACTCACTTAAACAAATTAACTCCTCTCCCATTATCTCTATCATTCAATTATACAAAATATCTCCTCCCCATTACCTCTATCACTCACACCAAATAGCTCTGCCCTCATTACCTCTATCACTCACTTATACAAATTAGCTCCTCTCTCTCATTACCTCTATCACCCCATCATTCAAAATATCTCCTTTCCTATTACCTCTGCCTCTCACTTATTCAAAATCTCTGTCATTCCCTTATTCAAAATATCGTCTTCCATATTATCTGTAAATTCCTATTCAAAATATCACCTCCTCATTACCTCTATCATTCTCTTTTTTTAAAATCTTTCCTCATTCCCTCTATCACTCCCTTATTCAAAATATCTCCTTGGTCATTACCTCTATCACTCCCTTATTCAAAATATCTCCTCCCTCATTACCTCTATCACTTCTGGATACTAAGTTTATGAAACAAAAACTGAAATAGCAATCAAAGCTAAAAATCAACCGCAGCTGTTTCATAACATTAATTTTAATCTTTCATTCTACATTTCGAGATTATCAGATAATTATAAGAAACAACTTATTTTATGAATTTGTCATGGTCATTTATTCTAAATACTTTTTTAATGAATCTATAATGGTTGTTCATTCTAAATACTCACTACCTGGTGATCTATACGTAGGTGATTTTGTCCTTCTCTTGTAGCGAATCTGGTTGTTTGTCAGCCTATTGAATTCAGGGACCTGGTCAGGATGAATAATTGTCTTAATATACTTCAGCAACTCCAGTTGTTCTGGATTTTGTAACACTAATCTTAAGCCCGGTACCAGCCTGTCAACATCATGGTGTCTCCTGTAGTCCTTGAGGATTCTGTACAAAATCTGCCTGTCAGTGTTGGATAACAAGATTTGGGCCAGCTGATTCAGGCCACGCATATTTTCTCGTCGTAATTCTCCATCCTGGATCCTTCGAGGGGATAAGGATCTCCAGGAATCTTGTGGTACAGTCAGTGCCATCTGTGAACCATGTCAGCAAGTATAACTGCCATTTTTCATCAATTTTCTCATACCTAAACAATAAAAAAATTTTAATAAAATACATATATTCTAAAATGAGTTCACAAAGTTGATGATAATGAAATAATTTGTAAATATATTAGAACAGGCCTCAGCAACCTATCAGAACTGTTACGCAAGGAAATCAACTTTATTGTATAGTGATGTATGCCAAGTTTTAGTCTCTCTAATTTATCCCTTTTAGTACATACTATACAAAACTACAACTTATACAAATAGCCTTTTCAACGAGTCTGGAGTGCCACTGACTGGCATGCAACCCATAAGTTGCAAACACCTGTATAAGAAATATACCAACATTATTTTGATGATTTTTTTTATTAAAACACCATCAAACTGCCTGAATTGTCAAACTTAATAATGTGGTAATCAGTTTTTTGAATGTGTTCAGAATAATTTCTTTTTTAAATCACAAAATGTGCAAATCGGAATTATAGTTGAAAATGTTTTAAATTGGCACAAGTACATCTTATGAAATAGTCATTAAAAAATCTCAGGTTTTGAAACTATCATTTATATGTTTGACAATTCAAGATTCTGTGTCAATAAATATGGCAAGAGCTGAAAGAAATAAAGAGTGAAAAGATAGGATTCGTCCCAAGGAAACAAGAATATTTCGTATAAAACCAGTGGTCATGCTATAATTTATACAAGTAGACAAAAATGTATTACATTTTGTGTTGCCAGGTTAAAAATGAGAAAGTTTTAAAACACAACAGACTTAAAGGCAACTTAGCAAGATCTAACAGCTGATATGAAACTGTCAAATGACAAGCATTGATTAATCACCATGGCTACTTCAAACAAAATGTTTCGACTCTGATCCAAATAAAGCAAAAAAGGATTCATTATTTTAAAATTTCCTTTTTGTCCTTTAAGCTTGTTCAACCATACAGTGCATACATTAAATTTTTCTCTTTCATAAACTTATAATATGTACATACAAAATGGCCAATATATTCTCTGCCATGGGATAGAATCATGGGTAATGCATTAGTGGATTTTGAGTATTAAGCACTTTTCCAACTAACATATAAAAATATTTTTTATCCATTATTTTTTGCAATATCAGGAATTCAAAGCAATTCAAGATAATATTTGAGATCAGAAAGTAAAACATGAAAAGTATTTTTGAATTTTTTAAAACAATTTCAAGATGGTCATGGAGATGAATTAAA
Organism: Potamilus streckersoni; assembly: GCA_016746295.1. Classification (NCBI taxonomy): domain Eukaryota; kingdom Metazoa; phylum Mollusca; class Bivalvia; order Unionida; family Unionidae; genus Potamilus; species Potamilus streckersoni. Next base: position 1,268,187 of record JAEAOA010001293.1, on the reverse strand, counting down.
CATAGTGACTTGAATTTTTTAAAACTAAAATCGTAGTGTGCATAACAGCAGTGAGTGTCATTCACTGCATCAATTCTGAGGTATTTCAAACAGCTCATAAAAAATTGCACTGGTACCAAAGGGGAAAATCAAACATTTTCTTGAAGAAATGTATGCACTTGTTTTTGATGCAATTTTCATTCAATTCTCAAAAGGTACCGATTTTTAGAAATAATAAAATTGATATTTTGTGACTTGCACCAGCAACTACAGCGCTCAGGGCTCGCCTTAGACCAATTTTGTTTAATTTTGCCTAGCTCTAACAGCGGCCCTTTAGTTTTTTGGGGGGGGGGTAGCTCACGAGACTAACAAAACCGCCTACAAAGAACATCCATCTTTAACATTAATTAAAAGGCATATCTTACTTTAACACTAAATAAAATTAACCCCAAACGTTAATATTAAATATTTTAAAATAAATTATATATTAACTACGAGTACTGTTGAGTTTGTTTTTACCTCAAAAACAAGTAACACAATCACCTGAATCTGCTTCAGATGTCGTGCGATAAATCGGCTGTCAGACATGTATTATATAGCATGCATGCTGGTTATTTTATTTACCAACATACCAATACCTTGATATTGGGGTTGATTTCTCACAATAGATCAGACGCTGATGCAGTCAAAACCTCAACATGAACAAATCAATCCCCAAAATAAGAAACCCCACAATTCCCCCCACACCCCAAAAACAACCATGATCCAAGACTTTACCTCTGAACAAGATCCGTCCGTGTCTCTCTATCGTAGAATAATGTTAACGATATTCGTTAAGTGTTGAATAATTAGCCAGCTGTCACTGATGTTATTGATTTATTTGTGAAAGCAACTGCTGTTATTTCCACGAAGGTAGCCTACTTTAAACCAGACTTAAAAGTCTCTTTCCGCTTCAATATGAAGGTGTGTGTGTGTGTGTGTGTGTGTGTGTGTGTGTGTGTGTGTGTGTGTGTGTGTGTTGGCATGGGGGTGCTTATGGATGTCAAAGTGCGTGTTTATGTTGGCACATTTGCTCAGATTAAATATTTTTTGTTGTTTAAACGTTTTGTACTTATGTTGCATAACCACAGACAATTCGGTCCCGATTTTTGTATGTTTTGCACCTTAAATGTCATCAAAACCTTACTATAAAAATGATTGATCAATATGGACTTTTATAATGATGGCGCGGTGCAAACTTAGTCAAGATGACGTCTAGTCTAACATTGCAAAAAGTAGTGTACTAATTTATTTCCACACGCACTGTGACATCAGAACGTGTGACACTCATTTAAGGATTGACATATTATAAAAAAAAAATAATGAAGTAAGCTTTGCAAATTGTACAATTGACAAGTCCGCTTCCCGGTTTATAGTTTACAAAGAGTTTTGTATGAAAAAAGAAATCATACTTCGTTGAATTAAAAAAAATAATATAAAGGCAGTCGTTGAATATATACACACATTGATGAAGTCTAACAGTATCGCATCAAAATATGCAAGTAGACGACGTTTATTTATTAATTAAAAGAACATTTTAGTTATAGCATCAGCAAAGATATCTCATTTATTTTTTTTTAAAGATAAGAGAAATTTCTTAAAGAAAAAAAAATATATCCACGAACTCTGTTGATGTGGCGAATGCCGGCTTGCGTATACATCCTTACTGTAGGTCTAGTGTGTATAGCTTGTCAAACAACAGAATCGCAAACGAGCCGAAAATATCACCCAATTGCTTGAAGGCACCTGTCATTCACGCATAAGTTACAAGGTGCAAACTGACCATGATTGTATTGTAGCCCGGTAAACAATACGACGGCATCTCGCAAATAAAATGTAAAAAAAAGAAGTGTATTGAAATCTGGGCACAAACGCCACTAACTTTAATGAGTCGATCTCAAGTAAATAATTTTTTTTTATATCCAAATGTCAATTACAAACTAAAATCTCTGGATTAAAACAAATAACATATAAAAACAGATAAGGATATAAAAGATTATGTATGGGGTTTCAAATTACATTATGTAGAAAAAGATACATTATACCGAGAAAATAGTAAAGGGGGAATAACGCTTCCTATCCTAGTATGGAAACAGGAATCAAATATTTTAAATTGTTTTGTCAAGCTTAAAGCAAATCTCAATATGCCGTGGGAAACGTTATGCATCTACTGGCTTGGGTTTTATGTTAGTAATAGAAAGGATATTTTTTTTTAGAAATAACGCATCAGCTAAAAAACTGTATTAAGAGAAAGTTTATATATGTTAAAGATTTGATTGCAAAATTTAGATATTAAAAAAATATGGGAAAGGGGTAAAAATATTTATAAAATAATAAGATACTTCTACATAATGAACACAAAATGTAAAGTTGAAAGTGAAAATTGGGGAATTAATTGGGTATTACTTGAAACAATTGGTCCAACATAAAATCAATTAAATTACAAAGTATACTTTTAAAATATCTATATAATGTGTGCCTGACAGGAGAAGTGGCAAAGAAGATGAATCCGATTAAAATTATTTCAAAATGCCCTCTTTGCAAAAGAACAAATTTTACCAAAAAAATGTTATAATTGAATGAAATAAGATAAAAACAAAAAGAGATATAATTATTAATTTAATATCGGGGAAAACTTTATATTGCAATAATATTCTTTTATATTTAGATATGAAAAAAAAGACTCTTTTTGAGGTTATTAATTTTATAGTAGATGCATTGAAACAGTGTGGTCAAATTATAGTAATAAGTAAATGAGCCCACAACATAGGTCCACAAATTAGAAAATTGTTTTTCTCCCTTTTGTACATGTATGAAGTAGGAGACAATAAGGCCACCAGGCGATAAAAGGCGTTACACGAAGTGGGAAGGCTGGTGGAGGAGTCTCCGAAAAATACATGTGCAGGACATGGACAGACATTAAAGAAATATATGGGGAATAGTTTTATAATTTTTATAACTTAAATTTATATAAAGGATTCCATTTTAAGATAAAGAGACTAATACTACTTTGATTTATTTCGAATTTATATTTGGCATTTTTGAATTTTGATATTTGGATAGTATTTCATTGAGAGTATGGAAATAAGGCAGGTCATCGACAAGAGAATTGAGTCAGTATAATAAAAGAAGACACATGTCTTTTTGCTAAAGGGCTTTACAACCAGCCTCCTATATGTAAAATTATACATGACACACAAACCAGCTATCACTAAACACTAGGCCCTTATTTATTTCGCAAATAATTTATACCATTTCTCATACGGAATTCAAAAGTAATCTCAATAATGAAACTATAAACTGAATATACTTTAATAACAACTCGAATAATTTGGCACTTACACAGACACATATATAGCAAACACACAATATAGCAATATACATATATCATAAACAGGACGTAGGCGACTCCTTAGGCAAGGGTCACATGATATATAAAAGGGATGCACCTTCTAAATCTGAAGATTAAAATCGGAAAGAGAGTTCACCCTTTAGATACCATTAGGAAAAGAGAAATACTTCATTTCAAATTTGAGTTATCTAATTTCTTTTATAAATATAAAACATCTGCAACACATCGGGGTTATACAAAATACATAAAAACCTTTATTTTTGGCTCAGTTGGGTGGATATCTGTCTGATCCCCCCCCCAAAAGCAAATAAAAATCATTTTTTAAAATACATTCCCAGTGAGTGCAAATGATAATCTTTTCGTTATCATTAATTACAAAAGCAGTATTAAAGAAAGTTGTTGTTGTTGTTGTTTATGCAATTTGCCCTGCAAACATCAATTATGATTACATATGGCAAACAAATAAAAGACCGGGCGATGAAGAAATATATCCATCAACAAACTCATTTCTTAAACTTACCCACAGAAAATCAAATAGTAAGGTTATTTGATTACAAAGCAAACTAACCCCGGAAACTGACTTTTGGTATCTTTTAAGTGTACCGAATTTTTCTTATGAAGTCGGCCGACATAGGGATGCCAAGTTTGGTTCCTTTGGATTCTTTTAAGTGTGCTGATTTCTTATATTTTATTTTTAAAGTCGGCTGACTTAGGGAAGCCAGCATTGACTCGTAGATAAGTAACAGCTTTGAATATTTCGATTTCGAGTACTTAAATTATTATTTCTTCTTTACACTTGATAATTAGTTTTGTTCTTTTTGTACGAATATAATTACTTTTAATCATGTGATGCAATTCTGATGTAAACAAAAATGTTGGAGTATGGCAGGGGACCTTTAAAAAAATCATTTTATTTTTTATGTTCACATATGCGAGCCGTAAAACATGTTTCTAAATGATGATAATGAGGATGACAAAAAATAAATAAATAAAAAACTAAATAAATAAATAATAAATAAAACAGGTCTGTTACTTTCAATATGTATACTACTGTTGCATTGAAACCGCTGCTATACATCTTAAAATAAATGCTGTTATAAGAGGTTTAACGCAGTCATCGTACACAAATCCGTATCGTATACCATTTGAAAATTTATCGTGACTAGGTAAATATGAATTATGATGCGGGGAACGTTGCATTCCTGTAAAAAGTATCGCATGAGTACAAAGAATTAGCAATAAAAACAATAATAATATTAATATTTCTTTAAAACTGTGAACAAAGACTTTGAAAAGATAGACAAACGAGTTTTTTTTATGTATGTTACAAATATATGATACTTTATTTGGTTTTGTTAATTTCCATTTTTTCCTTTCGTGTCTTTTTTTTGTGAGAATAACCGCTCCACAAATATTGAGAGATGCCAAGATTTGCGGATGACTTGCAATTTGCAATTGAAGGAAGGAAGAGCACTGGGTTTGGGGAGTCAAAATATCAGCGGTGAAGGTCACTGCGATTGAAAGGACAGGGGATGATGATAGTACCGTCCCCTGTCCACAATGTCATAGAACATTCAGGGCGCACATCGGCCATATCAGCCACCTACGTACATACAGACGGACGATTCGTTCCCGCTATAATGCTATATGTCTAATATGGTCCTCATCAACTTGATGGATGAACACATAAATGAAAAGATGATTTCGTCTCAATGACATTAGTTGTTTTTATCACAGAGCTAGATCAAACTTTGTGGATATATTTAAGTTTAGATGAAGAATAATAGAATGGATTTCGAGCTCAAATGGTCAGAGATCAAGAATAATAGAATGGATTTCAAGCTCAAAATGGCCAGAGGTCAAGATCACTATTGCTGGAAGAAAACAAATGGCCTGCAACAATAACTTTAGTTCTTCACCATTTAGTGTTATCAAACTTTGTAGATGCCTGCACTTGTGCTAGGAAAAACACCTACATATTTTGGCGCGAAAAGATAAAAAGTTTCTGCATAATAACATTGGTTCTACATCACAGACCTGGAACAAACTTAGTATATCGCTGGTACTTTTGATAAGAAAGAACTCTGTCTATTTCGGGTTTTTAAAGAATTAAAGGTGAAGATCACTTGTGACTGAAAGAAGATAAACAGTTTATGCGTAATAGTTCGAGTTTTCCCCATTATGAACTGTTTATACACAATAGCTCGAGTTTCCCCATCATAAACGATTTATGCACAATAGCTCGAGTTTCCCCATCATCTACAGTTAATATGCTTTGTACATTGCTTGCTCTATGGCTAAGAAAGAAACCTGTTGATTTTGGAGTCAAAAGGTAAAAACATCAGGCTCACTTTAACTAAAAGAAATATATTGTTTCTTCACGAAAATGTCGGTTATTTGCGTAGACGCGAGTGAATATGTACTTTTTAGGATTCTTTGTTTCACTGAATTGGAGAAGCACAAGCACACGACACTTGATATCTTTAATGTTAGCATAACTGTATCAGTCGATAGTCGGTAGGCATAATTTTTTTTTTTTTTGCCGAGGCCATCGACTTGAATTGTAAGAAACTTTTATTTTGGTTGATGTTCATCTCTGAGCAACCACAAAGCAAATAACGCATCATGTACCATTTCCGTCTCTTTTTTTTTCCTCTTTGGAGATAGGCAGTATCATTAGACATGTTGATTAATTATCACTACGTTTAATCTTTAAATATATACTTGCGGGGGAAGCAGCTACATTATTTTCTAGCTCTCTCCTATTCATCAGATGAAAGCTAGTGTACTTCCCATTGCATTTGCATCGTCGTTATCATATATACAATCATACACATATGTATAGCCTCACTGCATCTCGCTCATTCTTTCTTAATGGGCCAAAAAGAACAATTTGGAGTGCGTTTTCAAGCAACTACCCGTTGGGGTTAACTTTGTTCCTACATGTACATTAACTGTATATTTGGTTAACTTTGTTCCTACATGTACATTAGTTGTATATTTAGTTAACTTCGTTCCTACATGTACGTTAGTTGTATATTTGGTTAACTTTATTCCTACATGTACGTTAGTTGTATATTTGGTTTAATTTTGTTCCTATATGTACGTTAGTTGTATATTTGGTTACGTTTTAGCGTTAAGCTCATCTTGCAAAAAGTGTTATACATTGAATCTGGAAAGAAGATGGTTGTACACACCTTTATTATAGTGTTGTACCAAATAACAACGTCACTGTGACCTACATGTAACACATTCATCATGGCCCATATTTTCAGTTTCACTTAACTGTGTTACATTTTGTGTTTGTGTTCATTTTTCAAGACATTTGATGCTAAAAGTTTGCATATCTGTTAGTACCATACTATTATAGCAAGAATAGGTCACCATGACCTTATTTAAAGTTTCTGGCTTTGGTTAAGACGTTACGTTTAGGTCTTGAGCAAAGAGTTTATAGCATGCTGAATGCACAGTATCATACCTAGATTCATGAAATTTGGTTGGGGAAAAATTTTAATTTATAGTAAGCTTTTATTGCCAAACGAGGTGTTCGTGAACTAAGATTTTTGCTTCAGCGACTTTACTTACACTTAGAGTGTAGGTTCCTTTGTTGGCAGTTATTTACGTTAAAATCACAAAATTTCGATAATAATACGTGTCTCTATTATTACCATATTCTTGCAGCCAACGAAGGTCACTATGACCCACTTTCTTACATTACGAACATAGTGTAACGAGGAGAACCCATAGGCTTTGATTTTCGTTTCGCCAATGTAATTGTCGTTTTATGAATGTTTATGTTCTAATTTTAAATGCTTGGAAGTTTGTTTTAGTGCCATCTAACGTCTCAGTTTTAGGTCACGTGATTCAATCTGGATTGGGTGTATATATATATATATATATATATATATATATATATATATATATATATATATATATATATATATATATATATATATATATATATATATATATACGGACCAACTGCGGCTGCTGTGGTGGTTTATTAAGAAGCGGCATAGTGAGAAGACGTCCCCTGCAACTGTAGAAGTATAACCACCCCGCCAGAGCAAGCACATTTAGTCGTATTTTGTCAGACAGGCCAGAAAATCGAAAAAGAGTAGTGACAATGTCTTTCGTCGATCAAAAGCCTGGCGCTACAAGGCTCCCCAAGAAACCCAGAGGTCTTGTGGTAATACATGTTTTTGACTGAGGATAGCTCTTTTTTCATCATTTCGCACTGTCGATCTCAATCGGATAGCGACGCGACTCTGAGACCAAGACAGCGACCGGAAGAAGACCCAGTCGGCAGTTCTAATGCAGCTCGGCGATCAGAGGGAGACCAGTCAGCGACACTGCAACAATTCTGCGACTTTGGGACATTCTTGTTTCATTTTTGTGCTGGAATTCGTCTTTACTGATTGTTGGGACGTTATATCAACTTTACTTTAGATACTAATAAAATCCTGAACTAAAAGCTTGTTGTCTTGCGGTTTGGACAAATCCGCTAAACAATGTAACACATTTGTTATATCTTATACCTAGGGAAGGTCAGTTTGTGTTGCATACACAGCTATGTCTTGTTGTCATAAATCCAACAATTTTCTAGTCACGTACATCGTTTCCTAAGACAAGAATATTGAGATATCCAATTTTCTATGACCGTTCATAGTGTACGACGAAAGTCTTCCTCAGAAAGGGCTCTGCAAATCTTATGCATCGCTATTCGAAGCAAGTTTAGCACACGGAACGTTTCGTGCACAGAACAGATAAATTTTAATGATTATGTATTTGGAATCGTCATAGATTTTCCACCCCCCCCAAAAAAAAACAGCTGCTGGCAAAGTCCCAAAAATGTAGACACTATGTTTTTCCAGATAACGTTATGTCCCCTGTTAAGTCAAGTACATTTTCGAAATTTGAGGACTTCTCTTGGCCTCCACTATTTGAATCCAATGTTCTTGTTTTTGGAGTCTGCTAAAGGTCGACACATTTTTTGAGTCTGCTAAAGGTCAATACATTTTTGGAGTCTGCTAAAGGTCGATACATTTTTGGAGTCTGCTAAAGTTCGATACATTTTTGGAGTCTGCTAAAGGTCGATACATTTCTGGAGACTGCTTAAAGTTCGATATATTTTTGGAGTCTGTTAAAGGGCAATACATTTTTGGAGTCTGCTAAAGGTCAATACATTTTTGGAGTCTGCCAAAGGTCGATACATTTTTGGAGTGTGCTAAAGGTCGATACATTTTTGGAGTCTGCTAAAGGTCAATACATTTTTGGAGTCTGCTTAAGGTCAATACATTTTTGGAGTCCGCTAAAGGTCGATACATTTTTGGAGTCTGCTAAAGGTCAATACATTTTTGGAGTCTGCTAAAGGTCAATACATTTTTGGAGTCTGCCAAAGGTCGATACATTTTTGGAGTCTGCTAAAGGTCGATACATTTTTGGAGTCTGCTAAAGGTCAATACATTTTTGGAGTCTGCTTAAGGTCGATACATTTTTGGAGTCTGCTAAAGGTCGATACATTTTTGGAGTCCGCTAAAGATCGATACATTTTTGGAGTCTGCTAAAGGTCGATACATTTTTGGAGTCTGCTAAAGGTCAATACATTTTTGGAGTCTGCTAAAGGTCGATACATTTTTGGAGTCTGCCAAAGATCGATACATTTTTGGGAATTTAAGGAAATATTTCATAAGTGAAGTAAAAACACTGTATTTTTATAGGCGGCGAAGTGGTTACATTTTACGCAAGAAGTATTAGTAGTAACAACATTTCTGCACATAAACTCATTTTATTTTTTATTTCTTAAAAGCAAAAACCGTCGATTTGCACGGATATTTTTTTCATTTAGTGAAAAAGCTGCAATATTACACTGACGAAAAGAGGTTCCTAAATGTTTCAATTTATTTGGGAGAGGGATTATATATATATATATATATATATATATATAAATATATATAAATATATATATATATATATATATATATATATATAATATAACATTTAATTATATATATATATATATATATATATATATATATATATATATATATATATATATATATATATAGATGCAATAAACTGACGACGAACAGAACGAAACTAGTAACTAACTAGCCTAAGCGCTTTCGACTCTTAATGAGTCTTTTTCAAAGGCAAATACAAAACATAGTTACGACAAACAAATAAACACAAAAACGTTGCGTTTGTAAACCTCTACATTTCTATCTTCACATGTGCTAAAACTATAAATACAACCAGCTTGTATAGACTAGTTGCGGAAACTGAAAACGTTGTATAATTCCCTAAAAGTCTACAAGCCAAAACGACATCTATTTTTATTTTGTGTACATATGTAACGCAGATTATATCCCGGATATTTGGTTCTATACCGGTTATTCTTATAGTAAAAATTGAAGGATAAGAAGATTTAGAAAATGTTAAATTCTACTAGTGCATAGTTTTCATTTTCTAGTCTTCTTGGTTTAGACCGCTTGGTTTCAATGTTCTAAGGCGGCGTATCCAGTATGATTCCTTTTCCTTCCTGGTTTCGGAACTCCAGCTGTGGTTGTTGGCAATAGCGATAAGTATTATATCACTGAAAGTGTGGCCAGGGGAGGAGAAGTGTTCTGCGACCGGGTGATATAATACTTATCGCTATTGCCAACAACCACAGCTGGAGTTCCGAAACCAGGAAGGAAAAGGAATCATACTGGATACGCCGCCTTAGAACATTGAAACCAAGCGGTCTAAACCAAGAAGACTAGAAAATGAAAACTATGCACTAGTAGAATTTAACATTTTCTAAATCTTCTTATCCTTCAATTTTTACTATAAGAATAACCGGTATAGAACCAAATATCCGGGATATAATCTGCGTTACATATGTACACAAAATAAAAATAGATGTCGCTTTGGCTTGTAGACTTTTAGGGAATTATACAACGTTTTCAGTTTCCGCAACTAGTCTATACAAGCTGGTTGTATTTATAGTTTTAGCACATGTGAAGATAGAAATGTAGAGGTTTACAAACGCAACGTTTTTGTGTTTATTTGTTTGTCGTAACTATGTTTTGTATTTGCCTTTGAAAAAGAGTCATTAAGAGTCGAAAGCGCTTAGGCTAGTTAGTTACTAGTTTCGTACTGTTCGTCGTCAGTTTATTGCATCTATTTTAATTAATCCCTGACAAACGTGATCCCTTGGTGGATCCAGTACGCTTGAGAGGGTTGTTATTCGCCATATGATTTGTATTCTTTATATATATATATATATATATATATATATATATATATATATATATATATATATATATATATATATATATATATATATATATAGAGAGAGAGAGAGAGAGAGAGAGAGAGAGAGAGAGAGAGAGAGAGAGAGAGAGAGAGAGAGACTACTTATTTTGTAACAATAATGAGTTTATTCGTATGAAAATGAAGCGGTTTAATTTTTTTCTTCACACATGTGAGTAGACTGATACAATTTTGATAGGGTTAATGAAGAAACATCATAAAGTCATGAATATTAATATTTCAGAGTGCAATATCTTTAAACAACATATTTAAATTATTGTGAGGTTATTTGCTATGATTGTTCGTTTTTTAATTTGTTTAATTCCACATGCACTCGTGACTTTTGTGTTCCCTTCACAAGCTTGCAGTCTGGTTCATTAGGAGACAATGTATCAAAATTTTCGATTGTCATGTAGTATTCATTTTACAATCAAGACTAATCAACTCGCCATTGATCCATTGTATTTAATCACGATTGTGATGTGAATTAAATTTTCTATTTAATGTTTTGTGCTAAATTTCATTACTATTTGTTATTTTCTTAAAATGGGTACTGTTTTTAATAGACTATTATAGGTATACAATAATGCAACACATATAAATAGGTAATGTTCAGACACCGACATGATTCATGATAAAATCTGTAATTGATGATGCATGGAGGGTACTTTTTGGAGTTCGTTTTCTTGATGGCAATTAACATAAATGTTCACAAGAGGTTCTACAGTTGAGACGTTTAAATATCTGCACATACTGAGAGAGAGAGAGAGAGAGAGAGAGAGAGAGAGAGAGAGAGAGAGAGAGAGAGAGAGAGAGAGAGAGAGAGAGAGAGAGAGAGAGAGAGAGAGAGAGAGAGAGAGAGAGAGATGAACCTAAATACAGCTTTACGGGGTTTTTAACCAACGATTCTGCCATAGTGGTTATAATGTGGCATCGCAACTGTGGCTACATAATTTTTCTCCCGCCTCTATCTTTGAATACTTGACAATGAAATATATATATATAAATGCATGTAAACCCCGGGTTACAATGTGGATGTTGGATATTAGATGGCTAGATGTTCGTCGGCACACAAGTCGTGTTGATGCTAAAGTGTAGGGATTAATTACTTTATACGTCGGGACGGGTGGGGTATTGTTTAGTAAATATCTAGGCGTTGGTCACTACAAATGGTGGTTTTGGGTTTGGGGTAGGGTATTGGTTACTAAACACGTTTTGCTTGCTTAGGTTATGCCTTTTGGTTTTAGTCATTGCCATTTTTGCACTCTGTTATACTTTGAGTCGTGAAACTTGTTGAGAGGGTGCATGTTAATAAGCACTACATCATCATTAGAAAAGTAGGCTTCAATGAATCATATTTCACGCCTTACGAACTTAAATTTTGTGACTTATATTTCTTTCTCCAGTACTGTTTATAAAAGAATCATTTAACAGTAAATCTATATTAGTACTACGCCATTATTCCAAGCTATCACGATTGCTCACTTTTCATATTGTAACGACTTAGATTAAGTTTTTGCGTCTAACTCGTGACTAAATATTTGTTTTTAATTTTACTTTTCTGTATGTTTGTTTGTTTGTACGTGCTATTTGCATATTATATAGCCTAGAATTATAAAATTTGGTGATTGCATAGTAAGTTATTACAGCACACACTTTACTCTTCAAAAGCTTTGTTTCAATTTGTCTTTTCTCATCTTAAGCACTGTTCATGCTAGAATAATTAAGCGTAATGACAATATCCATCTTTGTTATTACATCAAAAGTCTAACGTTTCATCCGTTTACTGATGATATCCATCTTTGTTATTACATCAGAAGTCTTACGTTTGATCCGTTCGCTGATGATATCCATCTTTGTTATTACATCAAAAGTCTTACGTTGCCTCTGATTATTTGATGATATCTTTGTTATTACATCAGAAGTCTTACGTTTCATCTAATTATTGATGATATCTTTGTTATTACATCAGAAGTCTTACGTTTCATAAGTTTCCTGGCTTATTTTAAGTTATGTTATAGAGTTTTGCCAGTTTGCTCTTTTATATTGTTTGCTTTTTGGTGGTGATGATGGTGGAATATGGTATGTATAAGCTAACTAGCTAGAGAATGATAAAATTTGGTATGGGATGCATATTGATAAATCCTTAATGCAGAAAAGAAGTCTCTACTGGCTATATTTTGATGTTCTAGTGATTGTCTTAAGATTTTGTGCATAATTTTTATATTTTTATCCGAGATTCTATTTAGGCTAAAATCGACAATTAGATGATGCATATCTGCAAAGAAAGTCACCATTTTGTACTTACTAAGCAAATTATTTAGCTTTGCTTTTATGCATTTTCATATTAGACATTACAATAAAAAAACAAACATTTCCAACCCGTGCCCTTAAAGTAGGACTTAACGCTTTTTAAATAGTAAGCATTCATATTCATAGGTTATTGCATTTGTATGGAAAAATATGAACGAGGTTTTTTTTCTTCTGAGTAATACCGCACGACCTTTGCCTGTAAAGTGTTCATTTTAGTAGGATGTGTACTTAATTCATTATTCCTTTTCCACGAATATGGCATGTCTTTCTTGCACTGAAAGTTTTCAGGTGTTGTGTCTATCGAACTATCCACATTATAATAGGTCGTGTGTGTTCAGATGAGTATCTATGTAAATATTTAAACCATGACACACAGTTCGAGAATCTGCATGTGATAATGTCTTTTTTTCCTCCGTTTCAGTGATTCAAACTGGTTTTAGTAAACATTGTTCAATTATGTCCTGGGCATCTAAAGAAATATATTTAATTGCTTTTCAGATGTATTAATGTACTACTAGAGAGAGAGAGAGAGAGAGAGAGAGAGAGAGAGAGAGAGAGAGAGAGAGAGAGAGAGAGAGAGAGAGAGAGAGAGAGAGAGAGAGAGAGAGAGAGAGAGTTAAATATTCAATCCTGTCAAACATCCCTCTTGTTGTAATGTTTACTTCTTTCCAACTTTGTTATGTAAAATGTTGGGTATACGTTCAGTTACATTTTGTTTTGTATATTTAATTTGCTTTACTTATTGGTTAGTTTTATTTTATTTTATTTCATTACATGCTATTGTAATGTAACATTGTATGTTGGACTTGACCTTGTCCAAAACTGAGTTAATTTCTGCTTGACCCATATTTTTTTCTCCATTTATTTTATTCACTGTAAACAACTAATACATAGCTAAATTATTCTCTATTTGTATCGGTTTAAAATTATTATTATTATTAACAGAAGATGTAAATATATTTATTTAGGTCTCAGTGTTGAAATTTCCTAAGTGTATTCAAAAATATGGTGTGATTTTGTAAACATCAGGATCATTGTAGAAGTTTATATTTTCTTAGGTATTGTTTCTGTTTTAGAAAACACACACACACACACACACACACACACACACACACACACACACACACATATATATATATATATATATATATATATATATATATATATATATATATATATATATATATATATATATATATGATTTTATCAGTGTCGGATTGAAGCCTCCGGAGGCCCTTAGGCAATCGAAATCTAAGGGTTCTCCCCCCTTTCGCAAATTATCTTCTAATACTTTTTTTAATTTTATCAGCCAAGAAAATCTGGCACTGGACTTTTTCATTCGTGCTTTAAGACCTATCAGCTTTAGGTTATATTATATGTTGTGACCAGTAATTGTGGGCTGGAATATATTTTTTTTTAAATTATTGAATTCAAATGATCATTTCCTTTAGAAATACAAAAGTGTTCTGATAAAATTCTTGGATTGAGATATTCACTGGAATTTATAGTGTATTTAAAATTATAAGGACTGTTGGCACATCAACACTCTAGGAGCTATGACAGACACATCATTGCCGTAATTTTTTGGATTTATTCTGAACGTGTACTGAGTTTTATTCAGAACTTTACATCATTAGGTCTGTAATTCTTGGAAGGTTTAAGGACTTAATACCGTAAGTTCTTTTTTCTTATTTTCACTTTGAATTCTTGGTAAATAAATTAATTGTTAAATTGTACAAAGCCTGCTGTCTTTCACTCTTTTCTGTTCCTTATTTTAAGAGTATAGACTCGTAACACATTGTTTATACACATGTATTCAATTTGTTGGTAAGTCTGGTTGTTGAGTGAACATTCTTATAATTAATTCGTTCATCTTCTTGATTTCGTCTCTTCCAAAGTCTGATCGTTAAATCTAATTGTTTTTTTTTTACTGAATCAACATAAAACTTTATTACATTCGGTTTATAATACACGAGAAATATAAGAAAACGAACTTGAATATCGAGTGTGATATTATAATATTATGCTAAACAGGGACTACGAATTCGGAAAAAAAATCAAATAACCTGCAAATATTTTGTAACAGTCGTGTGTTACCTGTATCCATTAAGTGATTTTATTTAGAAAGAGTAATCCTGGAAATGTACTGATGTGGTATAAATGTTTGTCTTTCGTCATGAAAATACCACACAGGATAGTGATATTCACCATCTGTATTTGTGACTGACAGAGTGCACAGTGTTCTTAATAATAAGACACATTAATTGACCTGTTAGTTGCATCAGAAAACCGATAATTTGCCGCTCATAATACCCGTATTTTTACATCACTTTTTGTATGCTGTGACGTAGTCTTTTTGTACTGTGACGTCAGATATGCTATAAAGTAGAAGTAACTATTTCCCCAAACTACCACTCCTGCAGTTTAGTTGCTTCCGTGATATAACGGCTGCTTAACTACAGAGAACATCGAGTACCACAAATATGTTTACGGCGCAGATTTATTTGTATATGCTGCACTGATGCTATAAATAACTTTGAAAAAGAAGAGTAACTTATAATACAGTAGCACAAGTCTCCTTTTAACACTCAGAGATTTATCTCCCTTTGTCATTTCGCTAGTTTAATTGTGCACTTTATGGGCTAAACATGTTAGTATAGGGTTGTGTTCGCTTCAGTTATTGTTTTTGCAGTCAGTCTGTTTTAGTTCCTTTTCATTTGCGAAGTAATACTAGCGAGTCTGCTGATGAAATAATTTTATAGAAGTTTGTAAAATTGACATTCCGGAAATTTTTATTTCTTGCGCGAGTCCCACGCAAAAGAGAAACAAAAACAATAAGAGGTACTATTTGAAATTTCACCATGGTCAATTACTCTCAGTATACGTAAATATAACCTGGGCCATTGAGTGGAAATATTTAGTAGTTTTGTATCTGGAATCACACATCCCCTGCACGTTGATAGAACGGATATTTTGTTTTTCCCATTGACAAAAATGTTTATCTGCACTTGGCATCGTTATTAGAATGCAAGCTCGATCCATAGCACAAACGATTTTTTTTAAAAGTTTATAATATCCGAAAAGCTTTTCAAAATACAAAAACGTTCATCATCATTTTCAGGCATTTTATATATTTAGAGCTGACTATCTCAGTCCCTATGAAACACATCACGTCAAATTTCATCACCTGACAGCTGTCTGTAGCTTAGTGTTAGTATTCACCATATGATAGCTCCCTGCAGTCAGTGTAGTGTAATGTCAGTATTCTCCACCTGATAGCTGCCTGTAGTGTAATGTCAGTATTCACCACCTGATAGCTGCCTGTAGTGTAATGTCAGTATTGACCATCTGATAGCTGCTTGTAGTGTAATGTCAGTATTCACCACCTGACAACTGCCTGTAGTGTAATCTCAGTATTCACCACCTGACAGCTTCCTGTAGTGTAATGTCAGTATTCACCACCTGACAGCTGCCTGTAGTGTAATGTCAGTATTCACCACCTGATAGCTGCCTGTAGTGTAATGTCAGTATTCACCACCTGATAGCTGCCTGTAGTGTAATGTCAGTATTGACCATCTGATAGCTGCCTGTAGTGTAATGTCAGTATTCACCACGTGACAGTTGCCTGTAGTGTAATGTCAGTATTCACCACGTGACAGTTGCCTGTAGTGTAATGTCAGTATTCACCACCTGATAGCTGCCTGTAGTGTAATGTCAGTATTCACCACGTGACAGTTGCCTGTAGTGTAATGTCAGTATTCACCACGTGACAGCTGCCTGTAGTGTAATGTCAGTATTCACCACCTGATAGCTGCCTGTAGTGTAATGTCAGTATTGACCATCTGATAGCTGCCTGTAGTGTAATGTCAGTATTGACCACGTGACAGTTGCCTGTAGTGTAATGTCAGTATTCACCACGTGACAGTTGCCTGTAGTGTAATGTCAGTATTCACCACCTTATAGCTGCCTGTAGTGTAATGTCAGTATTCACCACGTGACAGTTGCCTGCAGTGTAATGTCAGTATTCACCACGTGACAGCTGCCTGTAGTGTAATGTCAGTATTCACCACCTGATAGCTGCTTGTAGCGTAAAGTCAGTATTTACCATCTGATAGTTGCCTGTAGTGTAATGTCAGTATTCACCAACTGATAGCTGCCTGTAGCGTAAAGTCAGTATTGACCATCTGATAGTTGCCTGTAGTGTAATGTCAGTATTCACCAACTGATAGCTGCCTGTAGTGTAATGTCAGTATTCACCACCTGATAGCTGCCTGTAGTGTAATGTCAATATTCACCTCGTGACAGTTGCCTGTAGTGTAATGTCAGTATTCACCACGTGACAGATGGATGCGTGTAGTGTAATGTCAGTATTGACCACCTGACAGCTGCCTGTAGTGTAATGTCAGTATTCACCACCTGATAGCTGCCTGTAGTGTTATGTCAGTATTGACTATCTGATCGCTGTCTGTAGTGTAATGTCAGTATTCACCACGTGACAGTTGCATGTAGTGTAATGTCAGTATTCACCACGTGACAGTTGCCTGTAGTGTAATATCAGTATTCACCACGTGACAGTTGCCTGTAGTGTAATGTAAGTATTCACCACCTGATAGCTGCCTGTAGCGTAAAGTCAGTATTGACCATCTGATAGCTGCCTGTAGTGTAATGTCAATATTCACCACGTGACAGTTGCCTGAAGTGTAATGTCAGTATTCACCACGTGACACTTGCCTGTAGTGTAATGTCAGTATTCACCACTTGACAGCTGCTTGTAGTGTAATGTCAGTATTCACCACGTGACAGTTGCCTGTAGTGTAATGACAGTATTCACCAGATGATAGCTGCCTATGTCGTAATGTCAGTATTGACCATCTGATAGCTGCCTGTAGTGTAATGTCAGTGTTGACCACCTGATAGCTGCCTGTAGTGTAATCTCAGTATTCACCACCTGACAGCTGCCTGTAATGTAATGTCAGTATTTACCACCTGATAGCTGCCTGTAGTGTAATGTCAGTATTGACCACCTGATAGCTGCCTCTAGTGTAATGTCAGTATTCACCACGTGATACTTGCCTGTAGTGTAATGTCAGTATTCACCACTTGACAGCTGCTTGTAGTGTAATGTCAGTATTCACCACGTGACAGTTGCCTGTAGTGTAATGACAGTATTCACCAGATGATAGCTTCCTATGTCGTAATGTCAGTATTGACCATCTGATAGCTGCCTGTAGTGTAATGTCAGTGTTGACCACCTGATAGCTGCCTGTAGTGTAATCTCAGTATTCACCACCTGACAGCTGCCTGTAATGTAATGTCAGTATTCACCACCTGATAGCTGCCTGTAGTGTAATGTCAGTATTGACCACCTGATAGCTGCCTCTAGTGTAATGTCAGTATTCACCACGTGACAGTTGCCTGTAGTGTAATGTCAGTATTCACCACCTGATATCTGCCTGTAGTGTAATGTTAGTATTGACCATCTGATAGCTGCCTGTAGTGTAATGTCAGTATTCACCTCCTGATAGCTACCTGTAGTGTAATGTCAGTATTGACCATCTGATAGCTGCCTGTAGTGTAATGTCAGTATTCACGACCTGATAGCTGCCCGTAGTGTAATGTCAGTATTCACCACCTGACACCTGCCTGTAGTGTAATGTCAGTATTCACCACCTGATAGCTGCCTGTAGTGTAATGTCAGTATTCACCACCTTATAGCTGCCTGTAGTATAATGTCAGTATTGACCATCTGATAGCTGCCTGTAGTGTAATGTCAGTATTGACCATCTGATAGCTGCCTGTACTGTAATGTCAGTATTCACCACCTGACACCTGCCTGTAGTGTAATGTCAGTATTCACCACCTGATAGCTGCCTGTAGTGTAATGTCAGTATTCACCACCTTATAGCTGCCTGTAGTATAATGTCAGTATTGACCATCTGATAGCTGCCTGTAGTGTAATGTCAGTATTGACCATCTGATAGCTGCCTGTACTGTAATGTCAGTATTGACCACCTGATAGCTGCCTGTATTGTAATGTCAGTATTCACCACGTGACATTTGCCTGTAGTGTAATGTCAGTATTCACCACCTGATAGTTGCCTGTAGTGTAATGTCAGTATTCACCATGTGACAGATGCGTGTAGTGTAATGTCAGTATTCACCACGTGACAATTGCCTGTAGTGTAATGTCAGTATTGACCACCTGACAGCTGCCTGTAGTGTAATGTCAGTATTCACCATCTGATAGCTGCCTGTAGTGTAATGTCAGTATTCACCACGTGACAGTTGCCTGTAGTGAAATGTCAGGATTCACCACGTGACAGTTGCCTGTAGTGTAATGTCAGTATTCACCACGTGACAGTTGTCTGTAATGTAATGTCAGTATTCACCACCTTATAGCTGCCTTTAGTGTAATGTGTAATGTCAGTATTCACCACGTGACAGTTGCCTGTAGTGTAATGTCAGTATTCACCACGTGACAGTTGCCTGTAGTGTAATGTCAGTATTCACCACGTGACAGTTGCCTGTAGTGTAATGTCAGTATTCACCACCTGACAGCTGCCTGTAGTGTAATGTCAGTATTCACCACCTGATAGCTGCCTGTGGTGTAATATCAGTATTGACCATCTGATAGCAGCCTGTAGTGTAATGTCAGTATTCACCATCTGATAGCTGCCTGTAGTGTAATGTCAGTATTCACCACGTGACAGTTGCCTGTAGTGTAATGTCAGTATTGACCACGTGACAGTTGCCTGTAGCTGAAAATTGCAACGCTACTATGACCCAAAGTGATACGTTTGGCAAGCACCATAGTCACGTGGTCTTTGCAAGTTAGTTTGGAGCGTTCTGTGGAGCTCGGTGATTAAATATTATTGCACCCTATTGAGAAAATTTTCATTACAGGTTATTCACAAGGTTCCACAGGGCTTTTATCTATTCTTTCATGATGTTTTCCGTTTTGTATTAGCACTTACACTGCAATCTTGTTTTCTTATCTTAAAGTTACTCAAGATCTTAAGGTGTTTACCTAAGATATGTTTTATGAGCGAATCTTATGTAAAATATATCTCACGAAAGACGTTTATATAAAGTGTTTTATCAGCGGTTTCTTTCCTATCATATGTTTTATCAGCGTATTCTTTCAGACGATTTGATATTTGAACGGCCTCTTTCCTGAGATATGTTTCATAAACGATATATTTTTACCTAGACTCAATCTGCATGTAAATGCCATGAAAAAAACTTTCTATTTTATTTATTTTTGTTTTGTTTTGGAATAGAATTATCGAGATGATTTAGGAAAGAACTCATGAAAGATTATTAACATGAACACTGGCATATTTATAAAATACAAAAATTATAATCAAACAAAACAATTTGATGAAACAATTCACAATGTGCTTCTGTTGTTTGAACTTTTATGATTCTTAATATGACAGCAAACAAACACGGTCTCTTATAGAGCAGATTCGGCCAAAAGCAACACACTGGTATCATTTCCCTTGACAATGACGGACGAATTAGATCATAAATCTACGGAGTATCTGTTCAATCCACTCTATATAAAAATCTGAGAATTTTTTTTTTTTAAAGAAAGTCTCCAAACCTGCAACCTGGAATAATAAATTCACTTTTTAGGCTGTATGTATAGAAAGTGTTAATACCATATTGAAAAACGTCTCTCTAACAGCTATTAGCATTGACAAGTGCCAATATAAATTGGGGGAAAATATTATGTGATCCTATTGTTTTTTTTTTAGTATTGCATATACTATTAATATCTCCAAAAAAAACCGGCAAAAACTCCAACATTCTGGAAAAATATAGGTGTTACAGTTATTTAAGTAGTTAATAAATAAGATCTAGGTAACCATTGCCTATTCTCTGTTCTGCCACTCATTCCCAACGTTTCTGAGTTATTTGTTCGTTATAAGCTCGACATTCAGTCTTGTTTTAGAAAAGGATACTCGACTGAAACTGGAAATTCTTAGATTGCTTTTAGAAAGGAATACTTGAATGAAATGGTGAATACCTAGATGATCTGGATTTTGTTGTTTTTTTTTTTTTAAAAAAAAAAAACAAATTCAAGAATAACAACAGGATGGGAGTTGTGTCCCTTGATCTTAAGAAGCCTTTGACACTGTTTATCACTCCATTCCTTTTGCAGAAACATAAACATTAAACGAGTCAGGAGAGTGTTTTTGTATGTATCAAAATCATGTAGAGTGTTTTTGTATGTATCAAAATCATGTAGGCGCTTTCCGATGATACCTCCTGGGGTAGCATTTGATTGTTATTTATATAAAAATCAACTTATTTATTTTAAGGAAGCTAACAATAACCATGAAAGCGGATAATACTGCATTTCTTCTATGTTGACCAAAACGTTGAGAAAATGCGACCAGTTAAGTATAGGTAACCAGTGTCTATGGCAATACGACCAGTCATAGTACGAGGTTACCAGTTTCTATGGCAATACGGCCAGTATTGTACGAGGTTACCAGTGTCTAAGGCAATACGACTAGTTATTATATGAGGTTACCCGTGTCTATGGCAATACAACCAGTTTTGGATGAGGTTACCAGTGTCTATGGCATTACGACCAGTTATTGTATGAGGTTACCAGTGTCTATGGCAATACGACTAGTTATTATATGAGACTACCAGTGTCTATGGCAAAACACCAATTTAAAGTATGATGTTTTACCAGTGACTATGGCTGGTTGAATGCTAGCACACAGTGCCAGATTACCTAAAAGGCAGATCAGGCACCGGCCTGTGGGCCCCACGCCCTTTATGGGGCCCCTCGACAACAGATCAAAAAAATATTGAATGGATTTGATCTGGACTTATTAGGAGATAATTTGCAAGGGAGGGAGATAGGGCCAAAATTTTGATTGTCTAAGGGCCTCCACAAGGTTTAATCCGGCACAGCTAACAAGATCCACACAATAATAAGAACTAACTCCATGTTCCTAAAATAGAAAGGCAGATTTGTTGATACTTGTCAGTCTGATAATCACAAAAGGTGAATGTTTCAAGAGTCTGGAACTGTGACTACGATGGTTTTATGAACAAGAACGTAGCCTTCAGGGAGCAATTACAGAATAATTAATAAATTAAATAGATCTATTATGAGCTTGAAATATATTCCTTCTTTCATGCCAATCGACACAATAAAAAGCTTGTATAACGGTTGCCAATCATTGTTGTACCATTTTTTGGTGGTGCATTCTGACTGAGACTTATGCTGTGATAAATTTAAAAAAAAAACAACAAAGCAAACGAATGCAACATGTGCATAATTTTAAACTGCAACTACAGCATTCTTACCATTAATATGCTTATTAATTACCATTAATATGCTTATTAATTACCATTAATATGCTTGACCAGCTCAGTTTCCTCCGTTTTCTCATCAGTAAGACTATCAACAATTGATAATGCTCAATGTAGAAGGGCGAATAAAAAACACAACACCAACAAAAACCCAACTGAATGTGTATATTAGCAGATATCATAGCAATTCTTGGAGTTAATTTGGTGTCCAGGGCGTAGAATGATATTCAACAAGACGAACAAACTGCTATCAACCGTTTTTTTATTTTATAAAACTTTTCTGAAAATCATGACCTCAGTACCTAAGTAAACCCAGATGTCCATTTCAATTTCTATGACGAGTAGCTAAGTAATCCAAGATATTCATTTTAGTTTGTATGTCTAGCGATAAATGATACGTTTTATATGTAAGTGTTGCAAATACAGGTAATATATATTTAGACTGGTAGACACGTGCCTTTTAATACTCTTAAAAACTTAGTGTTAAATAGCATAGTTCCACATAATTAGCCAATCAAAATTCACGTGGAATCATATGTAGTCCAGTTCAACCTACCAGTAATGAACCTGCGAGAGAGAGAGAGAGAGAGAGAGAGAGAGAGAGAGAGAGAGAGAGAGAGAGAGAGAGAGAGAGAGAGAGAGAGAGAGAGATGTTGGTTGGCATCGATATACTAATATCTATAAACAAAATGAGCTTAATATTAGTATAACCCCGGATTCAAACCCCGCAAATCCGTTGGTGTTTAATGGTTTTGCTATATTAGTATCCTCTGTTGTGTCGTTAACATGGGGAAAGCAATGATTGATGATGCGAGTTGTGAAATCTTTCTATCGCACTTTTGCAGCTTTGGAAATCACAGTAAATTCCAAACGCTTACTCTTACCGACTACACCGAATCGATCTCAAGCCTCAGAAATGCGAACTTAGCAAAAGCGTTGTGAATATTATATAGATGGCATTTCGACTTGCCGGAAAATGTTGAGTGCAATACCGAATTGCCTAAATGTTTGTGATCTATTACATATAAACTGAGAAATAGATGGTCTGCTGTTCTAAGTTTAATATAAGTTTATATTATTTTCCCTCTGACTTCGATTGTACCGATAGTGAAATGTAATTATTAACTATTTCATTTGAAGTTGGCTCCTATGCGATTATATCGGTCAAGAACCTTTATTCGAATCACCACAAGCACATACATTACGTCCAATCTAAGTGTACGAAATGCCTTTGTGAACAATTACATTGCGAAGAGTGAAATTTGCAATTTTTTAAATTTACTGAAAATGAAAATAACTTGAAATTTGTGGAGATTCTGCTTACAATGCGGCAACATATATAACTAACGTATCCATTTAATTTCGGGTTATTGTTTCGTTGTTTTTTTTTACATTAGAGTTTACGATAACGGACTATCTAGTTAATTATATAATAAAGTAAGTCCATCATTAATAGATTACCAAATTATTTACACTAGAGCAGGTTGCAAGTTCACGATAGTAGACTATCAAGTTATTCACACTAGAGCAGGAAGCAAGTCCACGATAGTAGATTACCAAATAATTTACACTAGAGCAGGAAGCAAGTCCACGATAGTGGACTATCAAGATAAATACACTAAAGAGAATAACTTAGAAATAAAGTCGTAAAATGAAGATTACGTATGGAATCAGGGAAAGGAAGTGATATCAGGAACAGAAAACTTAAGCCCCAGTCGAACTCGCCAAGTTGTGCGTCTTACGCTTAATAGCGCAAAAGTACTATGGGATTTCAAACCTTGCGTTTCTTTTCTTCCCATTCTAGTTGGTTTTGCTCAGCAATGTTCTAAAGCAAGGAGCAAGAAAACCACGGTACATACCTGTCATCTACATGTAACAGAGATGGAGCCACAGTCACAGTCGATTCAAGAAAAGTGACTTCTCCATTTCCCCATCTGTCGGCGAGCACGTGAAAAGTGGTGATATAGTGAGTATTTTTTTATGAAACCGCATAAAGAATACAAATATAGAAAGAACCTTTTCAATTGCGCTTACTTGTCACTACCTGTTACCTTTGATTGTCGGAACACTTTTGAAAGAAACGAAGACGACTTGGTGTTACGGGACAGGTAAAAGTGGGCCTACAAAATATTTCATCAGTTTAGGATAGTGTACGTCTCTCTCTCTCTCTCTCTCTCTCTCTCTCTCTCTCTCTCTCTCTCTCTCTCTCTCTCTCTCTCTCTCTCTCTCTCTCTCTCTCTCTCTCTCTCACACACACACACACACACACACACACACACACACACACGCACTTTTGTATATTTGTACAACAAAGAAACTGGATGAAAACGTTTGAACAAAGCTACGTAAGATAATAAGATGAAATAACCGTTCGTTTAATTTTTGCGGAAGATGCATGATTCTTTAAAATGATCGTGATTTATATAGACGGATATCACTGATGATGCTATTATTACTTAAGTTGTTGTTAGTTAAATACAAAGTTGTATTTGTTTTGTTTGTTAGGTTTTGTCCGTTAATTTTTTTTTCTCCAGAAAATATGAAAGGTCCAAACATCATAAAAAAGCAACAAGAAAGACAAAATGGATAGAAAAAAACGAATAAATGTATTAATGAATGAATGCAAATTTCTCCAGGTGTTGCAAATGACTGCATTTCAGGCAAAATGTACGCTTGTAATATACCAATAATCGATGTCTACATATGTATAGCGTTGTTTAACAACAAGGAGGATAGTATACAAATATCACTCTGATAGTTGAACATAGTTTCTAAGTGTATCCAAGAATTTATCATCACTTGCTAAAACTTCCCTGAACACGATTCAGATGTTAAATAACCCCCCTTTAGCTACTCTCACCCAGAATGTACACAAAACTGTCAATCAATCCCAGGCATTGTGCAATGCCAGAGAAAACTATTTTAGTTTGTAGAGTAGAGGGATCTAGATGCAGAGACGAAATTTAAGTTATACAATTTAAGAGGACATCTCTCTCTCTCTCTCTCTCTCTCTCTCTCTCTCTCTCTCTCTCTCTCTCTCTCTCTCTCTCTCTCTTTCTCTCGCTCTTTATTAAGTTTGAAAAGTTGAAAAGTCTCAGAACGGAATGGACACGTTCATAACGTATTTTGTTATTATTATCTCTGGAAATATTAGCTATGTTCATGTTGGGGGCCAGACTTTCTGGTAAAATGAGACAACATACCTTGTAGAATATGCATGCGATGTGTCATAGATAAGACCTTGAATTTCCTCTGTTAATTTTAAGCCACTTTAACATCTCGAGTCTCTTGTTTTAATCTCAAGCTACTTTAACACCTAGAATCTAGTGGGGTAATCACATTAACACATCTAGTCTCATTGGTTTATCTCAAGCTACTTTAACACCTAGAATCTAGTGGGTAATCACATTAACACATCTAGTTCATTTGGTGATCTCAAGCTACTTTAACACCTAGAATATAGCGGGGTAATCACATTAACACATCTAGTCTCATTTGTGGATCTCAACCTACTTTAACACCTAGAATCTAGTGGGGTAATCACATTAACACATCTAGTCTCATTTGTTGATCTCAAGCTACTTTAACACCTAGAATCTAGTGGGGTAATCACATTAACACATCTAGTCTCATTGGTTGATCTCAAGCTACTTTAACACCTAGAATCTAGTGGGGTAATCACATTAACACATCTAGTCTCATTTGTGGACCTCAAGCTACTTTAACACCTAGAATATAGTGGGGTAATCACATTAATACATCTAGTCTCATTGGTTGATCTCAAGCTACTTTAACACCTTGAATATAGTGGAGTAATCACATTAACACATCTAGACTCATTTGTTGATCTCAAGCTACTTTAACACCTAGAATCTAGTGGGGTAATCACATTAACACATCTAGTCTCATTTGTGGATCTCAAGCTACTTTAACACCTAGAATCTAGTGGGGTAATCACATTAACACATCTAGTCTCATTTGTGGATCTCAAGCTACTTTAACACCTAGAATATAGTGGGGTAATCACATTAACACATCTAGTCTCATTGGTTCATCTCAAGCTACTTTAACACCTAGAATCTAGTGGGGTAATCACATTAACACATCTAGTCTCATTTGTTGATCTCAAGCTACTTTAACACCTAGAATCTAGTGGGGTAATCACATTAACACATCTAGTCTCATTTGTTGATCTCAAGCTACTTTAACACCTTAAATCTCTGGTATTAATCACAAGTCACGTTAACTCATCGAATATCTGTGTAAATCTCGAGCCGATTTTGCATCAGCTAATGGGGGAACTTTTATAATATAGTCATTTTTAAAGAACACCATCATATTCTCCATTTGCTCTGTGTGCTGAAGTAATTTCAGGTGTTTTCGCACTAAAAGTACTGGAATGATGCCTTATCGGTTAATCTTAGGTCTTTACAGCACTAAAATGGTATATTGGCAACGTCTTAATTCTTACTGGCTGAATCAGCTTCATCGAAAATTATCCTATGGTAGTAAAATGACAAGATCAACCTGCTTTGAATAGATCTCAGGTGCCATTAAGTTTGATGGTACTCGCTGCAGTATGCCGGTGATAAGTATAAATGTCTGCTAAGAGAGCCTTATTATCAGACTGGAGAGAAATAAAGCCTTTAAATATATTTATCTGAGTTTTAACAAGAATCTTGGGGATTTCTTGTAGCCGCAATTTGGCCTTCCATATTTTGATAATTGGATAAAATGAATAAAAAAAATTGACGCTCAAAAATATTTGATTAGTAGGCTTTCTTCTTCGCAATAAGGATTTTTTTTTACCCCATACCTATTGCATGTCGATTTTTATCAGATTCTACTTGTATGTTCTCTGATTCCAGGTTTATATAAGGATCATAAACTTCTTTTCTCTTTTGCTTGATTCCGTGATAAAGGTATGCTAATATAGACTTTACGGTCTCATCGCACTTCTTCTATGCCTTCGTCGGGTCATGTTATTAGATACGATATATCAAACACCAGTAACATGATCTGCAGATTTTTTTCCAGACTGTGTAATCTCTTTCCCTCGCATGAAACTCCTATTCAACATACTCATTGTGCCGAATCTATTATACCGCTGTGGGTTTATCAGAACTTTTGATCAGAATTTGAAGATGATTCTGCCAGCTTTCGTCAAGAGATATAAATAGCAAGGTTTTATCTTGTTCCAATAAGTTAACGTGAAGAATTCCAGATGCTTTCTTTAAAATGTTGCTGGTTAATCCGCAAACGGACGTAAATCAGATTAAGCTATCAGACGTCAGAACGCTGACGATATGACAGACTCGATATTGACATTGTTTAAATCGGCCTATGTGATTATTGAGACATTGTCAAAATTGGCATATATGATTATTGAGACATTGTCAAAATCAGCCTATATGATTATTGAGAAAAGCTAGGCATTTGAATTTAAATTCTATTTTAGACAGAAAACAATGTTGTGTTTAATAAAAACTTCCTTTAAAATTAATATTGGTTACGAATTTATATGCTACTGATTGTTTTGTATCGAAGTTATATTTTAGGCATTTGAATTTAAATTCTATTTTAGACAGAAAACAATGTTGTGTTTAATAAAAACTTCCTTTAAAATTAATAATGGTTACGAATTTATATGCTACTGATTGTTTTGTATCGAAGTTATATTTTATTTCATTGTTTAATATATCGCTCAAGTGACCTAGTGGTTAGAGAGTCCGCCTTGGATGCGGGAGGTCGTGGGTTTGATCCCCGGCCGAGTCATACCAAAGACTTACAAAAATGGTACTAACAGCTGCCTCGCTTCGCGCTCAGCATTAAAAGGTTAGTGTTATGACTGGTCGGCGTGGTGTCAGGATAATGTGACTTGGTGGGACATCATGCTACATGTCTGCGGCCCCAGTGCTAGACATCACTATAAATTGGCACACTGCAGACATCGTAGCGATATGACTGAAATTTTTTTTAAGGCTACGCTAAAATTCTAAATCACACACACACACACACACACACACACACACACACACACACACATTTCATTGTTTACTTCGCAAAAATTAAGTACATTTATTGCTTATTACATCATCAGTACTTCTCAGATCCCTCCTGCGGCAGCAATCTCAGACCCCTCCTCCAGTCACAATTTGAAGATAACGTTATTATTCTTCAAGGAAATGCATTACGCTTTAATTGCGTTCATGGAAGTCGATGTGATGAGCGCTGAAAACATGATTATTAACCAATATTTTAACGAAATCCTCCCTTGGGCCATTAATTATCCCGTACTTTTCAAACGCGTATCTAAGTAAATTGATATTTTCTATGAAAACTGCAATATTCATTTGGCGTCAGCAGTTTCATAAGCTTCGATGAATTTATTTAATGTGATTTTACCATGTAGGAATCAAGATCACGTGGGGGTGTATTGCATATACAAGATATCTTATGCAGCTCAGATTTGTGCATGCATCTAGAGTTACACTGATTTGTAAATCAAATACCTCGGTATCATTTCTGAGCTCATATGTTTTTCGAATTGCTGCTTGCAGGTAAAGTATTACACAGCAGGAAACTGAATGAAATTCAGAAATTCGGAAAAAAAAATTTTGCCATTCCAAGATATTCACATTTTTCTTGACTCTTATCATTCCTATTTCCTGCAATAGTGTACGTTTTTTTTTGTATCTCTTAGGCCTACATGTAAGACATTATTAGTGTGCGATATTTGATGCGTTGCATTACAAGATAGTCAGAAATGGAACACGGGTGTGTTAAGGCTATCCATGAAACTGAATTCAGTAAGATTCACCATATATGAAGATTTATAAGGCACAGCTAGCGTACGTTCACATACCATTCAAATGATATGCGACAGTTTTTAATACTTGGTCATTATCGTTAGATGGTAAGTTTGATTTTCGATATCTTTGTACAGAATATGTTTGGGAATCCTTAAGTAAGTCTTTTCAATGTATGTAAAGAATACTTCATAACAAAACTCGTGTTCGAACGTTTTATTCATTCCTAAAATGTAAGTTTTACTATGTTAATCAGTCTGCAATCAACAGATTATTAACAGTAATAAACGTTTTATTGCACGTCAAACAAGACATTTTACTTTTAAAATAGAACAATGAAAGTAGTTTTTATTGCATTCTTGCAAGGCAATCGGGAAAATACATTTAAATTTAATTTCTTACTGTGCGGGTGATTTTTTTAATAAACAAAAAGAACAGCGCCTCATCTGATTGTATTTTTTTATCTTAAAACAAGGAAACTAATTGAAATATATTTCTCGCTATATAGTTTTAGTTATGAGTAATTTTGTTTTATTTATTGTTTTTAGTTCCTGTATATTGTGACTGCAGGAAATACACTTCAAATTCATTGTTTTGGGATTGTGGTATGTGGAGGTTATCGATGTTTCGATGATGATCGACCTTAGTATTAGAGCAGAGATATAAGATAGAACTTTGCGAGTACCCGTATATATATATATATATATATATATATATATATATATATATATATATATATATATATATATATATATATATATATATATAATGTAATCAATTAGATAAACAAAATGAGTTGTAGAAGATACTTGAAGGATACATATCTATTAGAAAAATAACTTACCTAAAGTTAATTTTAAAAATGCAGTTAGCAGTTCCGTTTACACGTGTATGACAATTTTCGTCATAAATGAGTGAGCGTTTTGAACTCAATTATCCAGCATGTTTGGATAACACGATGACTGGATGCGGGTCAGTTCAGATTTAACACCGGTAGAAAGTGAGGTGGACCTATTACATCTGGCTTCTTAGTGATGTTACCTATAATTACCACCCTCCCACCCACCCACCCACCCACCCACCCACCCACCTCTCTCTCTCTCTCTCTCTCTCTCTCTCTCTCTCTCTCTCTCTCTCTCTCTCTCTCTCTCTCTCTCTCTTTTCCATCCTCTAACTGGTGGTCAGTAACTGCAAGATGGGTTGTCTCCTTGTGGAGCCATTTTTCTTTTAAATGAGATAAATATGCAATCTAAATAGTTTACTGGTTCTTTACTTCTTGGATAGAACATCATCTTCTTTCTCGTTATGTTAGACCTCGTCATATCGTAATTCAAACAAACACTAACTGATAATAGTGTTTCAGATCGCAGCCTGTCATTGCATACCACATACGTATTAGCTCAGTTCCTTCCATAAGCAAAAAAAAAACGTTTTATGAGGATTAATAGATTTCTCTAATAGAACTATTTGGCATCACTAATTGATCTATATCGTAGTATGGTCTCACTTTATAATCAATCGAGCACCTGCCCTGTGAACTATAAACCACTAACTAGACTATGTCGTACCATAAAAAGCCGTCAATGTTTCTCCAATGCTAATACAGTAAATTCTCCTTTCAAAGAATTCACATCTTAACTATACAAATGAATGAAATTCACTTCTTTTCTTAACGACATTATTTGCTAACTAAACGTTCGTCTGGCATAAACATCCAACTGATCTAATAAAAAACAATTTCTAGCATATACGATTCGCATGGCATAAACTAGACAATTAAAACAATTATTTCAAGACACCTATCAAGGACAGAATGTACGAAATTCTTAGAATAAAGGAGTTATAAAGCATCTAAGACATATGAATTCTACATATAACTTGAGACTTATATGAAAGAAAATTTGCATTAAATTAATACAAATAAATTCAAGCAACTATCCTCAGACTCATATCAAAGAAACATTGTATGTCACTAAGACAAAAAAAAATTCAAAACAATTTTCTTCAGACTCTTATCAAAGAATAACTGTACTGGACTAAGGTAAGGCACGTTGTTTTCCAAACACGTCCCTTGAACCTTTTTTGAGAATAGTTCTTGCTACAACTTACCATGGAGTCGCGATCTCAAATAGACAACTAATTTTATGGCATGATACATTTATAAACCACAAAACTTTGCATGGCAACACACCCCTAACTGCAAACTCATCCAATTGGGAATTTAAGTTTATTTCATAGTAACAATTAGCAAACGAACATCCAGGGTATTACATCCTTTTTGGCGTTCCTTAATGAAGAAATCCCTGTGAAATTCATCCTATGACAAACATTTCAGCATGTTCAAAGACTGTTTCTGCAACATTTTGACCTTTGGCATTCTTAACAAACAATTAAAATTTCACTCATTAACCTGACACAGCCGTCAGACGGACCTCGTTAAGAAATAATCATATCCGCAATAAGCAAATTAGTGTAAAACCCTTACACAAGTCATTAGTTTAATTCCATATTAAATCGCTTTCATCAATTTAAAATGGTTATGTGCCACACAGACATCCAAATAGTTGGATCAGTTATGAGTTATCATGACAGCTACAAAATTAACACGTTAAATTCGTTTTTGCTAATTTGTGAAAACTATCAAAGTATTTCATGTTCTGGTTACCTATTAATAAAATACCTTTATGGTTGATTTCTTATTTATTTCATTTTTAAATTGTTCTATTTCTTCAGAAGAAGTAATTTTCCAGCCTTGATGCCAGTTTATTCGTGATACCGGTTTTTAAATGTTAATGACTGAGGTTTCCAAGTAATTAAATTATGGTCTAGCAACAATAACCAAAAAATCTGAAAGGAAACCTTTATGTCCAATTTGCACTATATCTTACATATCAGGCCAGATTACTCCTCCTAATGGTAGATGTTACAACCAATGACTGTGGACACAGAGTGGACATATATACCGGGTTCCCTCAGGAAAGTTTAGCTGGTGAATCAGGTGGTTGAGTAAATATACATATGCCCCAACTATGACGGCTAATGTCAAGATATGTGTGGACAATATAGAGCACCAACTCAGTAGGAACTATTGATCATTCACTGAATTTGACTTCTTTACAGACGTCTAGACATTGTGGTGCCACTGGATTTAGACAGGCCTGGACGAGTGAGTGTCATCTACTCTGCAACTTTCCATTACTGAAACCTAACGCAAACCATGATACCATTCCCCTTCTCCATCACATGCCTTCAAGTTCAGTGGCGATAAGCGCTGGAAAGTAGCAGGTGCATATACACAGTTGGACTTGCACACAGGCGACTCATAACATAAGGTCGCTTTAACCCCACCCCACCCCACCCCTGATGACGAAGCAACCCTTTTCAGGCTCACACTGCTCACCTACGTAGCCTAAGAGTAGGGTAGAAAGGTGTGCCAAACATTGCCTGCTTCAACTAAAACCTGATTTGCAATTTGTAGCTGACGAGGATCCAAACTTAGCCGTAGAAAACTTAGCCAAAAGGTAAAGGTATCGCAGCTTGCCATTAGTGCATGGAACGCACACAGAATTTTGGACAGTCCATCAATAGATAAACAAAAGAGAAAAACAGCTTTAGCTGGTAGAAAACTGGCCAGAATCAACATCCAGAGGACAGCCATAAGCAAAACTTAATTAGCTATGGAATACATATGATTTAGACGCAGAAGTCTCAGAAGCCGGAGCTTTGAATATAGCACAGAAACTGACTCAACAATTGCTTTCAAAGTCGACTCAGTGAACTATATCTAATTAGTATAAATCAGCATTCTTCGTCCACTTCCAAAAGCCAAAAGGCAGAAGACAATCATGTGACAACCAGCCTGGAAAATCTTCTTTCAGAATTGTTTAGAATCGTTTTGTACATAACATCGATCAATTGTTTCTGCCTGAAAATCAGTATGGCTTAAGGAAAGCAACGGGATCAAAAGTATAGTCAAACAGATTGTCAACTTCAGGAGAAATGCCTGGAGCAGAACCCCAACCTTTACACGACGTTCATTGACTTGACAAATGCATTTGACACATTCACCCATGGAGACATTTGTAAGATCGTGAAAATATTTGTTTGCTCTGAGAAAAGCATCTTGATGGTTCGGCAATTGCATACTCACTTGTATCTTGTACGACGGCGTGTCATCTGAACCATTCCCAGTCACCAGTGGAGTAAAGCAGGACTGTGTGTTGGCTCCAGACCATTACGTTCTCTGAAATGCTTACTAGCGTCTTCCATGAATATGATTCTGGGATCGACAAATATAATGAACTGATGACAAATGCATTAATTTGAGGAGACTACAGGTGAAGGCAAAGTTCCAGAAAATGAATGTTCGTGTTCCCAAATTACTGACGATTGTTCGTTGAACACAAAATATGAGTCTGGCAGGGAAAAGAGTATGGGGCCATTTCTCATCAGCCTTTCATCATTCCAGTCAAGATAATTGAGGCGGTGCACCATTATGTACCAGGTAAAACTTATCTAAAGCCAACCCTCACATTATATGGCCAAACCATCCCGACAGTGGGCACGTTAACTTGTTAAGATGTTTCAGCAGTTCACTGTCAAGTGCAGTCCACGTCGATGATGAAACTAACACCCGAATTGCTAAAGCAAGAATGGCCTTTGTCTTGCTGCACATTAATGTGTGGGAACGAGAAGTAATCATTTTACAAACAAGACTTCAGGTCCATATAACCATTGTGTTGCCCACCCTGTTGTACGCAGTGAAATCTGGACGATATAAGCATACCATGCCATGAAATGGGCTGCCTGAGGAAATGGATGAGATATAAACTGGCATGAGAGGGTCACATACACTAAGGGCTTTACTTCTTGTATGGGTGGACATTTAAATCATCAACACTCTGCTGTTGAAATAATAGTTGAGATGGGCAGGACACGTCACCGGGAAATAAGAGTAGCGATTACCAATGATCTTCTGCGACGAGTGGAATGAGAGAACGCTATCTCAGGGTAGCCGGAAGAAGGGCTTCGAAGATTCGCTCATGTCATCATTGAAGCACTTCAACATTGACCCTGATTCTTGTGATGATCGTTCCACCTTCCTCATTCACATCCATAATGGAACTAGTCTTTGAATGGAGGAGAATTGTACCAGTCAAAACTACAGCACGTCTTCTATTGATCAAGCAAACCCAAGCGGCATCTCCTGTCCAGTGTACAGCAGACAGTTCAAAGCACACTTTGGCCTGAACAGCCACTCAAGTTCTCACAGAAACCAAGCATGTTAGGTAATTGTCAACTTCAAATACGAACGACGAACAACAA
This sequence comes from Potamilus streckersoni, assembly GCA_016746295.1. Taxonomy (NCBI): domain Eukaryota; kingdom Metazoa; phylum Mollusca; class Bivalvia; order Unionida; family Unionidae; genus Potamilus; species Potamilus streckersoni. The sequence continues at coordinate 1,233,735 of JAEAOA010001293.1, read as the reverse complement.
AATATTATACCTAATAGTAGTAAATGAGCAATTAAAATGAACCCAACCACGTGTAATTTTAGGATTTAAGTCAACGGGTGTTACTGTACCCTATAGCACAACGTCTTAAGACTTCATTTCTAATTCTATATTAAAAATATTTAGCGAATGCATACAAAAATACAATTATCTTTAGCTCCACTTCATATCAGTTATCTAAGATGATGCATACATCTGCTGGAAACGGTTAAATAAAGTAGGCTGATCAATATTCTCTGAATCGCTTGGTGTTTGTCTTTCTTATGCCTTACCGATACTCTCCTTAGAATTTCGGCACACCTCACTTATTTCCTAAGGTTTAGTTGTAGAGAAACATCAATCAGCCTAATTTTGTATCATAAACCGACCTCTTCACCTATTATTATTATTGTTAGTAGTGGTAGTAGTAGTACTAGTAGTAGTAGCAGCAGTAGTAGCGGTAGTAGTGGTGGTGGTAGTAGTAGTAATAGTATTACTAATGGTGGTGGTGGTGTTTATACTCATCTAATCAACCATCTTTTTTTGTCTTTTCTTCCGATTATTAGCTGTATTAATTGTATATGCATCTTCATTACATACACACTTTACTAAAATACTATACATTATATATGTTTATATCTTATTGTATGTGGACAGAGAATAAATTAAGATTTTAAACTTACACCACTTCGCATTTTCTAAATAGCATTATTAATATATAAATAAATAATCCCATATGTCCTACTTCCAGCTATGAAGCTAAACTCTAAGTATGGAATTTTGTCGGTATAGTTAGTTCATTTAAATTACTCTTGCGACTTTGTTGAATTTTGCTGTATAGACCGACCATCTTCGTTTTGTACTTTTTAAAATTTCGCCCTATAGACCGACCTACTTCAATTATGTTGTTTCTAGTTATTGTTGTTGTTGTTATTGTTTTGGTATTAACGCCATATCTCAGAGCAAGTTAGACTGTACATGCTGGAGGAAGAGCCATGTAAACTCCGGGATTTAAACCACCGACCTACGGGAAGACTGGCTGCTTTGTTGAAACCACGCAGACAAAAGGCGGATGGCAGTGATCGAAAGCAGTTCAATTAAAATATCGCAACTGACAAAATTGAATACACTAATGTCAGTTAAGTTGAAATCCATGATAATTACAGTAGTGAACAAAATGTATAATTTTGCCTGATTTAAGTACAATTTAAGCAGAGAAATCTAATTATATACGAATAAATCAATCATTAATATTATTATTATTGAAATATTACTAATTTTAAAAGTAGTTTAACTATAATTGCGTTCCTATTTATGTTGGATAAATAGGCTCATTAGCAGTGTTGTGTCAGTTTGGGTCCATAATGGCTGCCATGAAATCAAATTGCAACCATAACCTTGTAATGACATGTATGTCGCTATCAGAATATAACCTATAATCGTCAAACATCTGACAATACTTTGAATAAGTTTCGCAATAAAATTTAATGCAGGTATAGCAAGTTGGACTGGAGTTTTGTTTACGGTGATAAACGTAATTTCATGCACTTTACAAAAAAGTGATGTTCATTCTTTTTCATTGTAAACTATAAAAATGTTGATATTTTAGAGGAAATTGCGCTATAAGATATTTGCGTCCTTACTGTCTACAGCTTTACATACGTAAACAACCGCTAGACGACGCGTGTCCAAAATTAATCAGGAAAATTCCATTTGCCTCGATAATATCAAGCCCGCGATAATATAGCGTTGGACTATAGTGGAAATTCGTGTACAAATCGGAAACCAACAGTTGGCATAAGAATTCAGTTCATATAGAACATAAAGCTCGGCATGATTTGCAACAAGAGCCAAAGCCATTTTTTTTTTAAAATTGGGCCTTATGTGCTGAGAAAATTGCATTGTGGTATATATGGATATCGTAGTGCTGCTTTCTTTCACTCACGTTAGATTTTCAACCAAAGCTGCAATATCGCGCAATTCATAACTCTGTGTTAGTAAACATATTATGACTTGATAGCATGTTCTCTTGCAATCTCGTACAATTCATAACTCTGTGTTATTAAATATTATTTGATGTGATAGCATTATCTCTTGCAATATCGTACAATTTTTAACTCTATGTTTTTAAATATATTATGACTTGATAACATGATCTCTTTCAATATCGCACAATTCTTAACTCTATGTTTATAAATATATTATGACTTGAAAGCATGATCTCTTTCTATATCGCACAATTCCTAACTCTGTGTTATTAAATATTTTATAGCATGATCTCTTGCAATATCGCACAATTCCTAACTCTATGTTTATAAATATATTATGACTTGAAAGCATGATCTCTTTCTATATCGCACAATTCCTAACTCTGTGTTATTAAATATTTTATAGCATGATCTCTTGCAATATCGCACAATTCCTAACTCTATGTTATTAAATATATTATTACTGACATGAAACATAGTCATATCATCCGCAATGCTCGAGATCTAATTGATTAAACTTCTCTGAATCCTTTTACTGTTAAAACTTGCTAAAGGCTTGACTAATTTGCCTTTACTCTATTGACTATTAGACCCCATACTCAATCCAAGTAGGATTACGTCACAGAGTCGCATTTTCTGTGTGACTACCACCTATAAATGCCTAATTGTGTTTCACGAATGAGTTCCTTGCCTTTTATATAAGGGTTTGAGGATTGGGAGTGGAGGTGTTCCTTGCCTTTTATATAAGGGTTTGAGGATTGGGAGTGGAGGTGTTCCTTGCCTTTTATATAAAGGTTTGAGGATTGGGAGTGGAGGTGTTCCTTGCCTTTTATATAAGGGTTTGAGGTTTGGGAGTGGAGGTGTTCCTTGCCTTTTATATAAGGGTTTGAGGATTGAAAGTGGAGGTGTTCCTTGCCTTTTATATAAAGGTTTGAGGATTGGGAGTGGAGGTGTTCCTTGCCTTTTATATAAAGGTTTGAGGATTGGGAGTGGAGGTGTTCCTTGCCTTTTATATAAGGGTTTGAGGTTTGGGAGTGGAGGTGTTCCTTGCCTTTTATATAAGGGTTTGAGGATTGAAAGTGGAGGTGTTCCTTGCCTTTTATATAAAGGTTTGAGGATTGGGAGTGGAGGTGTTCCTTGCCTTTTATATAAAGGTTTGAGGATTGGGAGTGGAGGTGTTCCTTGCCTTTTATATAAGGGTTTGAGGTTTGGGAGTGGAGGTGTTCCTTGCCTTTTATATAAGGGTTTGAGGATTGAAAGTGGAGGTGTTCCTTGCCTTTTATATAAAGGTTTGAGGATTGGGAGTGGAGGTGTTCCTTGCCTTTTATATAAGGGTTTGAGGATTGGGAGTGGAGGTGTTCCTTGCCTTTTATATAAGGGTTTGAGGATTGGGAGTGGAGGTGTTCCTTGCCTTTTATATAAGGGTTTGAGGATTGGGAGTGGAGGTACAGGCAAGACCTTGCTTTCTTTAGGTCGGACACGTGTTTGATTTCCATTATTAAACAATAAATACTCTTATCTGCACGACGATATTCTTCCTCGTTATTCGCAGCCATGGCTCCATTCTGGTTGGCAAACTAACCGTAACTCTCAAACTTGTTTCATTGCAATGATTTCATAATGTATACTTTTTATGTAATCATGTATCCAAATTTGGTATACGATTATAACATATTCTTCTCAATTTAGTATATATTAGTCACTTTTAGATACAATTTCATGTATATACCATGCGTTTTCAAAGAGCGATCTAGGGGGTATATACTGCTGAGTGTCAAATTTCGCTTGCCTAGCCATAGCTTCTCGTATACCTTAAGTTCTTAGCTTTGACTTATTCCGTTTTTCGTTTTGGCTGGCCAAATGTGTTATTAACGTAGCGCTTATAAGAAATGTATACTCCAAATTATAAGCATTTCTGGGAATCAACGAAACTTTGAAATCTCTTGCTCAACACCGTGGCTTACTAATAGGCAAAATCTAGATGAAGTCATTGGCTATATTATAGGCTTGAATTCAGATCAGCACAGTTTTCTTAGCATAGTTACGATTACTTTGAATTGACAAAATACTCCATTATTGTCTAAATAATTGCAAATGTTTTGAAAGTTAGCAACACATTATATGTATATTCTGAGCCAGCACATTTCGAGTTTTAATTCAGGTGGTGATTTCTTTGAGAGACTTTTGATTTTATGGAAAGAAACAGCCAATCCGAATTTATGGTGAGTTAAGCGGAGGTAAATAGTCTGCCTGTTAAATTCTGTTTTTAAACTGTAACTTGGGCGACGGAAACGAACTGAAATGCCGTATAATGCCATGCGTTTCAGATGAGAAGGCATTCTAACTGGAGGTAAATTAGAGGGTTAAATTTTGTCGACAGGGAAAATGGGGAATTTTTCTTGACTTTTTTTGAAACGATGTGATGTGATTTTGATTTTTAACGTAGTTTTAACAATATTTCAGTCATATCGCTACGATGTTTTTAGTGTGACAGTTTATAGTGATGCACTGAAGCATCATGCCGCAGACAAGTAGCATGATGTCCCACCCAGCCACATTATCCTGACACCAGGCCGACCAGTCCTAACACCAACCTTTTAATGCCGAATGCCAAGCGAGGAAGCTGTCGGTACCATTTTTGTAAGTCTTTGGTATGACTCTACCTGGAATTGAACCCACGACCTCCCGCATCCGAGGCGGACGCTCTAACCACTAGGCCACTGGAGCGGTCTTACTTAAACGAAGTGCTGTTTTGTGTTTTGTTGATAACAAACCCAACTTCTTTATCTCCCCTTACACATGATACCCCGTATAAGTTATATAATATCTACTATGGAACACCTAGTTGTCCAATATCCAGCACCAGATATCAGTTATTCATTATTCACAAATACTACTACTACTACTACTACTACTACTACTACTACTACTACTACTACTACTACTACTACTACTACTACTACTACTACTACTAGCGCCAGAAAAAAACCAATTCTTTTTATAAAACTCTAGATTTGGTTTAGGTAAATTTAACTGAGTTCTCTGCTGAAAGGGAACGCACTTTAGGGTTTTATACGACTTGATGGTCTAAATCAGCATCATGAATAAATCTAGCTGCACGTTTTTGTAATTTCAGTTATATCTCACTGATTTTCTATACCACTATTGCCTAGACAGAACAACAGTATTCTAATGTGGCATGATATATGCATTGTAGAATATCTTTCTCTGTTCTTGAGGAAGATAAGATTTTATTCTGTTCAAGTGAAGAAGCCGTGAATTAACTTTTTAATGACCTTATCAACTTTCATTTTATTTCATCAGATATTGTTTATCATGATTCCAATTTATTTTTCATTTTCAGACTGTTGTACATCCATTCCCTTTTATCATTACTTTTAAATCATGTATTTTTTTATACTCTTGTACAAATACCTATGATCATGTCTTTTTATTTGGCTGTATCTATCTTCATACCATTGTGCTCACACCAGTAATATTTTTTACAAAATCTTTTTTTCTAATTTAGTACTATTTTCATGGCTGTTGATCCAGTAATATATGATGCTGTGTCATTTACAAACGTATTGGTGTGGATAGCTTAAAGAGTAATGGTCCATGAACTTGTCCTTGTGGAACACCTGACTTTATCAGTTTCTTATCGGAAAGTTTATTTAAAAAAGAAACTTGTTGTCTGCCTTCATTATAGATTTGAAATAAAGTTAAGCTTACATGTTTAAGCTTTTATTTACTTTCCACCAGTAAATTATCTTCTATCAACACTCAGGTATCTATCATTCATCAACTAGTTATCTACCAACTACAAACAGTAATCAGCTATCCAGGTACACTATTATCCCCCCTTATAAAGTTAAAATATTTATCTTCCTATATCTCCCATTTTAAACAAAAATCACAATTCCGTAATTTACCCCACTACTAACCTACTTATAAAGTTAAATTCTCTGACTGTTTTAAAAATGTCGCTACCTTTCCCATTGCTCATGTTTAAATAAAGTTATTCACACAAAGTAATACTTAAATGGCTACCTGTAATGCTGAACGCGACATTATGTACGGCGAAAAATATTATTCTACAACATTTCGCACCATTACAGATATTATGGAACGGAGTTATAGATTTTAACTTTATAAGTTTGCGGAGAATAGGGTTCTGGGACAGCAGATTATGAGATCGTAGTTTTATTTAACACATAAGAGATGGGATGGGTAGTGACATTATGGAAGAAGGATAAATAATTTGATTTTACATGTCAGGGGATATATGGGTACCTAGATTGTAGGTTCATGCGTTTTGGGAAGAAGATAGCTTGTTGTTGTTGGTAGATAAATTGTCAATGGATAGCATATAATCGGCTGTTGATAGAAGGTAATTGGTTGGTGGATAGTATTTAACTGGTTGGTTTATAGTAGATAATTTGTTAATGGATAGCATATAACCGGGTGTAGATAGAAGGCCATTGGTTGGTGGATAGTAGATAACTGGTTGGTTGATAGTAGATGAATGGTTGGTGGATAGTAGATAACTAGTTGGTTTATAGTAGATAATTTGTTAATGGATAGCATATAAATGGGTTTGGATATAAAGTAATTGGTTGGTGGATAGTAGATCACTGGTTGGTGGATAGTAGATGAATGGGTGGTGGATAGTAGATAACTGGTTGGTGGATAGTAGATGAATGGGTCGTGGATAGTAGATAACTGGTTGATGGATAATAGATGAATGGGTGGTGATATTGGACTGCCAGTTAGTAGATATGTGGGTGTTGGATATTATACAACTGGGTATTGATATGAAAATGTTATGAAGATGGGCGTTTTGTGTTTGGAAAAGGGTTTGGTAATAAGGTTGGGATATTATAAGATAGGGTAAGTATGTTAACGTTATAGATGGGTCATACGGTGATAAGCAGAGATACAAATATTTTGTTTTATCAAGCAAAACGAAATACGGCATTTCGTTTTATTTGGAGTGCAGACAAAACTCCCTATCATATCTGCCGACAAACTCTAACGCCTCATATTTCCCTCCAAAGCAGAACCAACCACAGACCGACCTCTCACGTGAAACGCTATACGGCATATTTCAGTTCCAGAGCAGACCGTTGGCATTGGCTATTCTGTTAAAAAGCGCCATAGCTTACACCATGGCGATAGCTTGTTATTTCCCGTTTTTCCTCTTAAACGTTCGACCGTTATAAATATTTGATCATTAATTTTGCCATAGTAATTTCTCATTTGCTCCTTTTAACTTTCTCCCTATTTAACACAGGACTCCCATATAGCATTTTGTTTAGAGTGAATACACAGTTAGTCCGATGAATTAACCCCTTCAAGTCTGAGTTGATATCGATTGACGATAAATGGGTCTGATGCCACCTGTTCATTAAAATGTGCAATTTTGCTGCATGCAAATCATTCAGGAACAATCCTGCGTACACATTTTGCACACACCAGTAATTGGTAATAGCCATATCTAGCGCGAAATTCAAAATGTCCACAGGACAAATGGTTGTGCTATTCAATGTGGATTTTCAAGTCACAAAACAGGATTTGAAATATAATGTACAGATCCATTCAACCAACAGTAGTTCGGCAGCCAAGAACAACACCGGTAAGTGTATAAAATGAACACTGATGTGTGCAGAAAAAAGGCCGCAAAAAATTGCAGATTTTAATGAATAGGTGATATCAGCCCCTAACCCGAAAAATAAATATGATCATGGGCGAGGGACTGGTTTATCGGCCTAATTCACAGTCACATCTTCTGTGAAATACACGCAACACCCTACGCTATCCAACATTCATCCTGTGAAAAATACGCAACTTGCAACGCTAACCGACACTCATCCCGTGAAACCTTTAACGTCATATAGCATTTCCGTTAAAGCGCAGACCACTGCGTTATTTACACTGCAGAAAAAGATAACTCAGAAGATATGTTAAATTCCCGTTTGACTCCAGAATCTTTTGATCCTATTGATCATGAAACTCCAGATCTGCACTCAATAAAAATGAGGTTTTATATCTTTACGTGTACTTTGTGAGAACATGTTTACAATTAGAAGGAAGGGTTTATCTTAACGAAGATCCTTAGCAAAAATTCTATTTTATTTTAAGCCTTTTCCCTTTTCTATACCTACATTTCACTTTTAATCGATACTCATATATGGGAATTTTAAAAAAAACCTGATTACATGAAACTAATTAATTATATAATTTTTTATATGAAAAAATGTGGACAAGTAATATCCATTAGGAAATAAAACTTTTTATACTAACAAAGTCTAATATAATTTTTCTATATTTTATAGATACAAATCTACACATGGAAGAAGTAAGGGACAATGACATTGTAGGGCTATTTTACATGATGTTATCCGAAGTGGGCAGGCCTGCGGAGGAGCCTATGAAAATCCCATGTGTAGTTATGTGTAAACCTGATTTGGGACTTTTCGAACCTATAATAGTTATAATGGGAACTACTGTAAATACGGGTTGTTGCATGGACTAATAGATTAAATGTATACACCCCGCTATCTAAGCATAATTAAGAACAAAAAAAAAAAATAGAACTGTATAAAGGGAGACGACTCACGACGCACATTGGCTGAAACATGTATTTTTTTAAATAAAAACATATAGATTTCCCTCAAAAGCTTCGGAAATGATTTTTTTTTTATAAAAAAATTCTAAATAATAATTAAATCAATTGAAACAAAATATATGCATACAATAAGTATGAATGAGTGAATGAAAGGAGAAGGTGAGTTTCTTAATAACGAATAAAAGAGCTAATATGCATATATAATATTTAAATTAGAAAACTGGGGGAAATAATTTGACTTAGTGGCTGTCCTAACAAAATGCACTATATAGCAACATACATGATAACACAATACACATAGCACACATAGGACATAGAAAACCCATTGCCAAGGTCACAAGAATACAAACAAGGGGAATGACCCCGATAAGGGAAATGAAGCCTTATCAGAAGAGTGAAACTTTAGATACACTAGGAGAAAAATACCCCAATCAAACATTTACTTTAAATACAATTTTTGAGCAAATATTCTTTTTTAATAAGCACATAGCAACACATCGAGGAAGGGGGTAAAGCAAACAAATACACATAAAACACTTCTCTTGTTATTTTTTTTTCGGTTGGATGGAGGAGTGGCATCTGTCTGATGGCCGGCCCCCTCCCCCAATGAGAAATTATCTGGAATCGAAGGACAATGGATTGGGAACAAAGAACGGAAGCTTCAAAGGTACATATTTGCTTGATTCTTGCAAACATTACAGCGCCGTAACTGTAAGTATTAATATTATGTTTTACCCAATTACTGTGATTGTTTAGTATGCAGAATTTCTTTGTAGTGTTTAATATATGTGCTTGTTTGAGACATGAATTTGAGTTAAGTAGGTTTATGTAGATTGCTAGTTCAGCAGCATTAATGTTATAGGTCGTTATAGGTTACTTCGTGGTAACTAGTACTTTAGAAATGAGTATGTAGAGTTTGCACATATTTGTATTGGAGTCAGGAAATGGTTGATGCATGCAAGATTAGAAAATATATGTTTAAATATGTCAGAGCGTAGATATTTGCATATTTGTATATTTTGTATGAGTTGTGATGCAAAGATATGCGTCTGGTTATTGTGATATTGTCAGTATCATCGAATTATGAGTCTCTACTGATGTGAATCAATAATCGTTGCATGTATACGAGTAATTGATATCGTGCTTTAATGATGTTGATTATTATGTTTTGTTATTATACTTTGTATTACCATACAAAAATGTATGTGTATCTCGGTGTCACTGGATGTGTGATAGATGAAATTAGAGAGAGAGAGAGAGAGAGAGAGAGAGAGAGAGAGAGAGAGAGAGAGAGAGAGAGAGAGAGAGAGAGAGAGAGAGAGAGAGAGAGAGAGAGAGAGAGAGAGAGAGAGAGAGAGAGAGAGGCAACTCTGACCTGTCACAAAGAGTGATTTGGAAAGGACCTAAAACAACCAGCTTATGCTGACAATTTGAGCTTGAACAGTCACTCATTTACATGATGAAGTTTGTTTCATCGGTATAACAGAACGGTTAATTGCATTTCACACAAATTCTTTTTCTAAAGCATATCCGATATTTGTTTTGAAATAGTCCTGGATTAGCCGTTGTAATATTGTACTTCTGGTACAGATTTTTTTTTGTCATGATACAAATATGGTTTTATATTGGTGTTGTACTTTAATTAATAATATTTTAAACCGATGATACTTTATTCCTCCAGATCGCTTCACTTTAATCTCCTTACTAACAATATATTGAAGACTGTCTAAAGTAAAAATGATTTGACCTTTCAAGCTAGTCAACACGATACCCAAAACAGAAATACAACTGTCAATTAAAAAAATGCTTTTGTTTTCAGTTTCATCATCCGTAAAGATTTTCTTTCGTTCTGTTATAGATGAGATTATGATTGTTCTTTCCTTCAAACTTTAGCTTTCGCTCTTTTATGTTCTTATGTACCATGGACTGACTTTTTGCGAAGAGTGGTAGAGGAGCTAAAGAGAAAGACTGAATGAAGAGGATTACTGGTACTGAATCAATGGGATTGTTGTATTTCCTCATGAAATGTTATTTTTTCTCATGAAATGTTATAAGTATCATCTAATCTATTTACTTCCCCGATGGACTAATGGTTAGAGCGTCCGCCTCGGATGTGGGACATTGCGAATTCGATCCCCAGCCGAGTCATAACAAAGACATCAAATTTGTACTAAAATTGGTAAAATTGGCTCTCATCATTAAGAGGTCAGTATTAGGACTGGTCGGCCTGATGTCAGGTTAATGTGACTGGGTGGGACATCATGCTACATGTCTGCGGAATAATGACCCAGTGCCAGACATCACTATCAACTGCCACACTGCAGATATCATAGCAATATGACTGAAAAATTGTTAAAGCTACGTTAAAAATCCAAATCACACACACACACACACACACACACACACACACACACACTATTAAAACTTTGTAGTAAGGATAAATGATATTGTGTAACATTATTGGATCTATTTACTGTTTAAGACTGTACTGCATGGCAAGCTAATTGTGGCTAAAGGCACATATTCATCTAGAGCAAAGCAAGCAGAAAACGTTATTGATCACGCAGTGTTTGTGGAGTTTTTATTTCTTCCCTATCGTATGTGGTCCTTTCAAACTTAATGTAATAAAAGTAGCTCTCATTGTAGATTATTGCAAATTTAATGACAAAATTCTAGTGATGTTTCTGAAACTATATGTATACGAGGATATATAGAATACGACAGCTTTTTATTTAATAAATATTTTGCTTGTCTTGTATTATTTCCCATTTCATCGAACTCTTCTCTAGTTAAATTATTATCAGATATCTCTTTTGCAATTCCTGTTTGAGCTCCTCCAATTTTATAGATAGTACATCAGGCTATGTTCACATTCAGTAGGTCATCCCTGAATTCTAATTGTTTTCAAGTTTTTATAGGTGTATTTATTTATCGATACAATCGTCTCTTAAAAAAACATATTTCACAACCAATATGTGCCAATTGCACAATGATGCCAAAAACAATGTGCTCTGGACACTCTCGACTGCTTTGAACCGAAGGTGCGTTAATAGAGTCTTCGATGCACAATCTTTGCTATTTAAAATAGCGGATGATGAGATAATGATATTATGAATTTCTGACAAGGTGTAAGGTAAAGTTGTTTGCATTTGCAACTTGTACAAATAACAGAATGATGGCATAACTCTAAGTTACCTTTATGTACTGACGTGGCTGAAATTTCTTTGGATATTATACCTGTGGCAATTGTTAAGTGATCTAAGCACTCAAAATGACTGCTTCCACGTGTTCGAAAAATCAGCCTGAATTAGTCTAAAGTACTCTATCTTTAGCAACTATTAAAATATGGAAAACAAATTTTGCCAGACAGTGAGTGGATTACCAATTATATGGAATGTAACAAAGTCATCGGCTCGTTTTTATATTTTACCTCTGAATTCCAATAAGTGAAAATGACAAAGCAGAGCTATAATTGTTTTGATATGTGCAGATCGGAAGTGAGGCCAAACTGTATACTCCACAACCCCAATCACATCAATCAATCATACACTAAAATAAAGGGAATTACCGGTCATTTTAACAATACTTAAGTTATACAAGTAAACTCGCGGAAATTTCTTACATAAAAATAGAGCTCTATGCAAAATACGAAACTGTAGAGCGCCTCCTAAATAGAATGTATTGAAAGTAGAACTTTAAATTTGCGTTTCAGCGCAATACATGTCAGAAGGTTTTAAACTAGCCCCTGAAATTCATTCTACGAGGTAGTTATATGGTAGGTGCTCATGGTTAAACATACGTATTGCTAATGACTTCAGTGATTGTGGATAGTACAGTGATTGTTGATAGTAGTGTACATCTTGCTAATGACTTCATTGTTTCCTCTCGAGTTTAAACGTTCACTGCATGTTATTAGTGAGTACAAAGAACAGGTACAAAAAAGTTCTTGATATGAATAAAGCACAAGACCAGCTTTTATAAATTACTTACAAATAACTAGCCAAATACTCTTGTATGAAGCGTGTCTGATGCTAAAACGAGGGCAGATTTTGCTACATAAGAAAGAAACGTTTAGTAGTTTGTTTACAAACTTAAAAAGGCCTAATAATACTACAATGGAAATGATGTGTCTCATTTAGCAAAATTAATGAAAACATTGCAGCACAATTGTCTGGAGTAAATAAGCTGGCTTTTGAATTTATAGTTATTTATAAGCGTCACAGGAGATTAAGCGCTGGCGTGGCGAATTCGAAAACTTTTAAGAAAGAAGCTATAGCATCTCCAACAATCATTGTTATCAATATAAATGAATTTTATTTTAGAATACATGTTGTGTTTTTGTTTCTTCACGCTTCTGACTTGTTACATGTCGTCTGAAAGACCCGCAAAATCTAATTGTTTGAACAAATGCGATATGCCGTGTCTACAACATCAAGCCATCAACCATGACTGGACCATTTGGAGACTTGGCGTTCCTCTCCATTGAAACAACGTGTTCCTGTGATTAGCATCATTATAATACTTATTCTATAATACTTTATTATCACTTTGTCTTTTTATTTGTCACGCATGTATATGGTATATGTCACAGAGTGTTTACCATCTTTTTGAAGACCGCTCTTTGATACCTTGTTACTGATAGTTGGTTTGAAATGTATCTATAAAGAATATTTCGATTTCATAAAATTGTGGATGATACAAATTTTTAAAACGGCGTCTCTAAGTACACACACACACACACACACACACACACACACACACCGTCACCAGTAACAGCATAGTCCAATTTCATTCTTAAAATATGTATTTTCTTGATTCTTATTATAACAGTATAATACTATCCGCTGAATGCTAACCTTATTCGTAGAATTTTAGTTTTCTAATTACTTTTTAGTTTTTTTTAACAGTGGATCATCTGTGAGTCGATTATCAAATGTGTATAGTTTACTGAGAAGCATACACAGTATTCTCTTGGGGGTTTTCCTGGACTTTTTTGCAAAAGAACGTTTTGTCATTTTCTCTAGATGATCCAATCTATGCAAGGTGTCTTTGACGGGTAGTTTGGTAATGTAAACTTTTGAACATTTCAGCTCGATATTAACCACATGAGTTTAACGAGCGTTATTGGTCTGTTGAAGGTTTCTTTGGGCAGGCCACTTGTCAGTTCTGTAATTCCAGCATCCCATTCTTAAGGTGGTTTGGTCTACCTATTCTTCCTTGCCTTGCCTTGGGCAATAATTTAAATCCGCTGGTCAGGAATAGACTCTGAACTCCAAGCACACATTGAGATATGGGGACTATGGCTGACAACACTTTAGTATTTGCGGGCTGTCCAGCTTTTTAGTGGACGATAACTGTCAATTGAGATGCGATTATATCTTTGGCATCAGAAGCATCCTCTTGCTTCCATTGACTACGCCAAATATTCTAAGACGTACAGTTGGTAACTGCTGCCCCTCCCCTCCCCTCCCCCGTGTTGTGTCGACGCCGTGAAGCTCTGTTGGAGTGCCTTCTCTGGGACACAAGCAATCATAGGAGATTAAGGCTCTATGTAGGCTCTGAATGGTGAATGTTGAGTGAGGATCGGTGATTCCTTCTATACACGGGTGCAGCTGCTAGAAAGAAACTGGTACCATGTCTCCCCATCTAAATATCGTGCCTAATATTTAAAAAAAAAATTAATGAGAGCGCTTTTTATAAATAGTTTTGAACTGTGAAATTCTAACTTTTTCAAAACGTGTTTCAAATTCAGGCGTTTCAAAAAAATCAATATGTCCAGGGATCGAATCTACACAATTTAGCGCTTATTTTCATGCCTGCTTCAACCAGAGTAATGTATATTATTCTACGATAAGTATTACTGAATCACGTATTTAATCTAATAAAACATCAACTCACATTTTCTAGTTACACACTTTGAGTGAAATGCTTCCACATTCTAGTTTTCAGAGATTTCCTAAACCCATTTAATCACATATAATTAAGTGTATGTATGTATGTATGTATGTATGTATGTATGTATGTATGTATGTATGTATGTATGTATGTATGTATGTATGTATGTATGTATGTATGTATGTATGTATGTATGTATGTATGTATGTATGTATGTATGAGTTCAAACATATTTAGTTTTTTTCTAGCAAATACTTGCATTTCATGCGGTAAAAAAGCTGCAAATTTCTTTTTCTGCATCAGATTTAGTTGGCAAATGTTTATCTATTTGTTCGTTTAGAGTTCTCTAAAACTATTGTGTACGTCTTCTCTCTTTTCAGATTTCCTCTCTCAGTCTTAGCATATTTGAAAAGCCGTAAGAAAACACACACACACACACACATACATACACACACACACATATATATATATATATATATATATATATATATATATATATATATATATATATATATATATATATATATATATATATATATATATATATATATATATATATATATATATAAAACCATTGCTGTATTTTATATTCTTCTATTTTATAAACGTGCGCTTCTCACTGGTTGACTTTTGTACACCTTGGCAAGGAACTTTTGTTTCTCACTTACTTGAAGGTAGATCGTTCGGTTATTCTTTCTTTAAATTCAGTGTATTTTATAAATTTTTCCTCGAAGTTGTTTTGTAGTCACACTTGCCTAACATATCTGTATGCAACCGGACATTCCTGATCATGGCAAAGACGTATAAAACACTGTTAATTGACCGACACTTACAATAAATTGCATAAAAATATCCATAGAATACAGTTTGCCTTAATCAAAGTTATGATTTATTTTCAAGAGACCAACAGTGCGCTTGTCAACAACAGAAATTTGTTAGCAATTTCAAACATTTCTTTAATCGTTCCATGGATAATTTCAGCTTATGCCAAAATGTGCCATGGGCTCACGCTGATACAGCTTATGCCAAAATGTGCCATGGGCTCACTCTGATACAGCTTATGCCAAAATGTGCCATGGGCTCACTCTGACACAGCTTATGCCAAAATGTGCCATGGGCTCACTCTGATACAGCTTATGCCAAAATGTGCCATGGGCTCACTCTGATACAGCTTATGCCAAAATGTGCCATCGGCTCACTCTGATACAGCTTATGCCAAAATGTGCCATGGGCTCAAACTGATACAGCTTATGCCAAAATGTGCCATCGGCTCACTCTGATACAGCTTATGCCAAATGTGCCATGGGCTCACTCTGATACAGCTTATGCCAAAATGTGCCATGGGCTCACTCTGATACAGCTTATGCCAAAATGTGCCATGGGCTCACTCTGATACAGCTTATGCCAAAATGTGCCATGGGCTCACTCTGATACAGCTTATGCCAAAATGTGCCATGGGCTCAAACTGATACAGCTTATGCCAAAATGTGCCATGGGCTCACTCTGATACAGCTTATGCCAAAATGTGCCATGGGCTCACGCTGATACAGCTTATGCCAAAATGTGCCATGGGCTCACTCCGATACAGCTTATGCCAAAATGTGCCATGGGCTCACGCTGATACAGCTGCTGCAAATGCTGAAATATTATGTGCTATTTACAATCTGAATGCTGAATCATTGTAAAATGACCTAATGACACAGAAGTGTTAGCCAATATCATAATTGTGAATTCAAACCATCAAATACTTAGTTGTTCGTTTTTTATATTGCACCGTTTTAACCTTCACGCTATCCATTCATCTTGCTATCCAACTATCTTTATATTCAACCATCTTCCTATCAAACCATATTCCTATCCAACCATCTTGCTATCCAACCATCATTATATCCAACTATATTCGTATTAAACCAACTTGCTATCCAAACATCTTGCTATCCAATCATCATATTTGGTTTCCATCCATTTTGCTACCAAACTGCCTTGCCACCCAACCATCATTTTATCCAAACACCTTGCTATCCAACCATCTTCCTAACAGGTTTAGTGCTACTCACCAAGATTGTATCATCATCAAATGTTGATCAATCTAGATTTCTTTCAGAAAATGTTCGTCGTGTTTTAGTTGATGTTTTGAAATAACAATTTTATTCTCTACGGTGTCGGTTTTGAAACAACTTGCCTTGATGGCGCTTTTATCTGGAAACATACATGTATTTCTCTAGATACCGATTCTTTTGTTTTGGTGTCACTCTTGCGAAATTTTCATATCATCTGCACAGAAAATAATTTTGTACCGTTATTCGCGATGCGCAAAAACTTTGTTATTGCGAGTTTGTGCTAATAGTCTCCATACCCTGCCTGGTCATGTGGGCTTCAACTGTCTTTAGGAGCTGATAACCAAAACCAGCTTCGGGTTTGGTACACCGAATTATGAAGTTTTCTGTATATACTTAAACTACTAATTAAAACCACAATTTCCACTAATCAGTAGGAAAGAAGGTCGTTGAAAATGAGTTTTAATAACAAGGAATACGTTTCTTTTTAGATACCAATATTAGCAGTGAAAAATCTTTCTCTCGCTACACACACACACACACACACACACACATATATATATATATATATATATATATATATATATATATATATATATATATATATATATATATATATATAGTTATGGATATGTAATTAGAGTGTTTGTTAGTTTTAATATGATGTTATTCCATTAATTGTTACTGTAATGATAAGTTTGTTTACTTGTTTTTATGTTTTTTAGAAATTTGATTAAGTTCTGTTTTACCTCACAAAGAGTCAGTAGTTTCAAACACTATGTTTTACTGACCTAGATTCAGAATCAGATTTGGAGTTAAATGCTTTTTTATTATTCTTTTTTCGAGTAAAAGTCATTGATTTTAGCTTAGGCTATACTAGAGTACGTGATTTTAGGCATGTAATTTTTTACGTTGTAAGGGAAAATGATCATGTGACCCATCATCCGGGAATCAGTTTTGTGATTTAATTTCCTATATAGTTGTTTTCTTGCTAAGAAATAGCCATTTGTATTCCAGAACTTTGAAACCCAAAGTTGTTTTGTTTTGACCAGTTTAAGTTGAACTTTGCTATTTGTTGTAATTAGTAAATTTATTTACCCTGGAAAATACTACTGCTCATCTGAATTCTTGGACAAAGGCATTTATTCAGAAATTCTAAACTGAACATTATTTCTTTGTGATTCAACAAAAGAACCTTTGATACATCAGGACAAAGCAGACCATCAAAGACGTCATCGCCTTCCATTTTGGAATTTCATCGGGATTCAAATTGTGATTCACTCATGACTGTTACTTGATAGGACTTATATTTTTTCATTCTTGGAATTATTTTTGGATTTTATTTATAAACGATAAGTCCTTTATCTCATTTGTTACCTTGCTTTTCAGGGGAAAAAGTTATTTCTTAAATTATACAAACCTTGTTGGCTTCACTCTTTTCTTGTTTTTTTGTACAAGCACAGACCCGGAATAAAATAATATCTATCTATCTATCTATCTATCTATCTATCTATCTATCTATCTATCTATCTATCTATCTATCTATCTATCTATCTATCTATCTATCTGTCTGTCTGTCTGTTTGTCTGTCTGCCTGCCTGCCTGCCTGCCTGCGTGCCTGTAGGTCTGTCTGTTTATCTATCTATCTATCTATCTATCTATCTATCTATCTATCTATCTATCTATCTATCTATCTATCTATCTATCTATCTATCTATCTATCTATCTATCTGAACAGAAATTGTTTGTCCCTATTTTAACATCTAAAGTGGAATAGGTCTTTTAGTTATGTTCAGTTTTAATTTAATATGATTAATTTATTTAAATTATTTACTGGATTTACAATGTCGTCATATTACTTGTGATGTAAATCACTTCTAGGATCATTGTAAATTTATTTACAGAATTTTGGACTATATCATTATATTCCAGGCTGATTCATTCGGAACTTGTGATTTAATGTTTGGAATTACAATGGTTTTTATTCGTAATTCTGCTACAAGCCAGGTGTCTTTGCTTGACTGAGCCGAGACAAACACTGGCACGATTCCCGATAGAAGTCACTAGTTTACTCCAATCTTCCAGATACTTCTATGCAACTTCAGTTATAAATTAGATGTGTTCATTCTTTAGATAAATTTTACTCTAATCAATGCAAGACCACTATATATCAACCGTACATGTGCGTAGTTTCTCTTCATCAGGTTTCCGTACCGCCAGCAGTACACGCCATAGAGACTATACACATATCTCCTAATAAGGGAATTATTTTAACTATGCCACTATAGGTCAGTCAATTCATGGATGCAAGGCACACTTCGCCAATACAACCACATTACATTTGCTACCATGGCGACTTAAACAGTGTTTTTCGATTGCCTTCTAGTGTATTCCTTTGCGTAATTTACTGGTTTACTACCTCAAATACCGCCGCTGCAGTCACATCACGAATGTACGCTACTAGATTTTAATACGGACTATGGTACGACAGGGATACTTAACGAGGTTTTGACCTGAATTCACTAGAAGTGAACTATGGCGTCATGGAAACTCACTAACATTTCACTCCGTGACATTTACTCTTAGTAACTGGCTAATTATTTAGGGCTAAGGAATATTTCTATTGCACCGAATTTCAATTATCAGACAAGCAATCACATAAATCTAAGAATCCTTAAAACGGGACGCTATGTGCATACTTCTAATTTTTTTTACATTAACCCCGCCTTTGAAAAAAGTCACTCGTCCTCGAGTGTCACAAACGTCACACTAATGTGGTCTAATCAAAATTGACCAATTCCCCTAAAATCAACCCCAACCCGATTAATGATTCGCAAACATGATTATATAAGCGAACTAAATGTCAAAAATGTCAACAATGAACACAAATTATCGAAGCTCAATTTAACATGAAAATGTTCCGATAGGTTATTCGGGCACAAATTCTCTCAGAACGGATCCTCTGAATTCGTTGCAGGAAAGACTTCTCAACACATATGTCTCTAACAACAAGACAACAAATGTAACACATGACCATTCCTGTTGACTCCAAAAACTCAGGTCTGGAGGTTTTTGCGTTTTCACCAGGAGAACACGTGTCGAATAAACTTTAGCGCACATGCGCACAATATATTTTTCGACTCGGTCTTGGTCAGCCGATCCCATCTTCTTACGACTAACTCGCTACTAATTTACCAATGCTACAGCAACCGAATATAGTCAAAAGAGAAGAAACTCTGAAAAACACCACCACATACACTATTCAACTATACTGTGGTGTAAAATACCATTACTTTCATGCTGCAAATTAATTGACAACTTCCAATGGACACTTTTCCATTGTCAAGATGGTACCGAATAATTTTTAAAATACACTGTATGATGCAATTTCCAACTGTCAAGTTGCTAGCAGGTCAACGACAATGCCAATCAGAAACCTTCCCGATTACAACGACGTTAGAGGTATGTTCTTCAGAGAGTAACACTTTTCTTACGAACCTCAAAAAACAAGTCAACCGTGACTTTAACGCCTAACTGGAGCGATCACACATTACCGTCCACAGATAGATGCTAGACAAGATACTGCCGTCACTCAGTTGTTGACCATGAGTACTAACTCTACATGGACAGATAAAAGCAGTCCACATACCTCCAAACAATAACAAATAAAGCCACCATCCACCTGCCATTAACGACTTAGGTCTGCTTTACTCAGAGCACAAACGAAACAAATATATCTAATTTACCTAACTCTGGTTCCAAGCAGCAAACAGCTTTTAAAAACTGTTCTGATCTAACACTGCACATGATCAAACCATACTACTTATCGATAAGAGCAGTAAAATTAAATAAACATCGGACAATTAACTCACTAGAATCACACTATATTTGCAGCCGACAGATCAATCTGATTTTTTTAATGCTCTGCTTTTGTGTCTCAACCGGTTTAACTCTTTGTCATATACCCTCCAAGTTTATTACACTACTGTAAGTTCTTTTAATATTTTCACTTTTTAAATCCAAAGAAATAAATTATTTGTTTGAAGTTTACATACCTTGTTGGTTTTTGCACTTTTGAGTCACTTAGTTTATGACCATTGAATCGTAACCACACACACAAAAACACATACACACACACACACACACACACACACACACACACACACACACACATATATATATATATATATATATATATATATATATATATATATATATATATATATATATATATATATATATATATATATATATATATATATATACGTTCTTTTTTGCTGATCAATATAAGACAAAACTTTCGAAATGGGACAAAATTAACAAAAAGGCAAATTTCTGATGCAGTACCTTCCCAATTAAAAATAAAGAAAAACAACAATATACCCAAACCCCCAACACAAACACAAGAAATAGAAACTGAAGAGTTATTTCATATGGTAAAGAATAAAATGCAACCAGAAACTGTAGACAAAACGGTTTTATGTTAAGCCAGCCAAAGTTGGATTGGGTGCCAAACATTTAAGTTATGTCATAGTTTTGCCAATCTTATTACAGTAAATGTTAAAGTTATGTGTTTTGTGTGTGCAAACGTCTTTGTATAATGGGCATTGGCAGTTTGTATGTTAAGACAAGGCTGTGTAGTATATCGGCATAGGCAGTTTGTATGATAAGGCATGGCTGTGTAGTAATAGGCATTGGCAGTTTGTATGATAAGACAAGGCTGTGTAGTATATCGGCATAGGCAGTTTGTCTGTCAAGACAAGGATCTGTATTTTTCATTCCATCAATGGTCTGTCCACTGCATTACTAAAAGTCTCTGAGTTGTTGGATATTTCAGGATTATTGCTTTATATGTGAGGAAAATATATAATAACGCAGTGCAGTTCTAGGAATATGCAAGTTCGCCATATGCCGAAAACAGTCTTACTTTTCCTTAAGGTAGTCTGCAAATCTCTATAAGACAGCAAAGGCATCCATTAATGTCAAATCTCAAATTTGAGATCTAAAGTTTCCTTCTTTCATCTGTAGCTATATAATTATTAGAACATTACCATTATTATTAGACGAGAGATTGTATATAATTTCCTTTTGATGGGATGTACGAAATACAGACAAACTAGGACCATGTTATTCATTCTGATCAATTTTCAAACAAATGGTACGGATTCTGATTTAACGGAGGCAAGAGAGAGAGAGAGAGAGAGAGAGAGAGAGAGAGAGAGAGAGAGAGAGAGAGAGAGAGAGAGAGAGAGAGAGAGAGAGAGAGAGAGAGAGAGAGAGAGAGAGAGAGATTGATTCTTACGTTTAAAGACAGAAACATAAGTGCTGTCTTTCTTGAAATGCCAAAGAAAAATATAATAATGATTATTTTCCTGGCAACCTTTTTGAAGAGCTATCAAGGTTTAATGCTTAGCGAATGCTTGAAAAACAACAGAAATTATGTAGTAATAATGCTATTTTACAAGAGCGCAATTTTACAATAATGCTATTTTACAAGAGTGCAATTTTACAATGATGCTCTTTTACAAAAAAAAAATTGAGCGTTCGTAATAACCTTCATTATAATATTTGTAGCAGAAAAAAAAAAACGCGGAAGAGCAAATAAGTTTGTACAGTTAGTTGGGTGATGGCCAATCTCAGCAGTAACCTCATCCAATTACAAAGATAGGACTAGATCCAAATTACATCGCCAGGCGTAAAAACAGTCTATCTGAAGAAAGGAATTCACATTTTTTGTTCTGTTTTTTTAAACGATTTCTGTCGTCTGCTTGTTTGAATCTTCGATGAAAAACATCTGAAAAGAATAAGAAATAGAGGTTAAATTAATTCACTAGCATATTTGCTGATTGTGATTACATATAAAAGGCGTGATTACAGATAAGAATGTCATGGAATAAATTCGCATTTTACACATATTGTGTTTTGTTTTTAATGCGAAATATTGTGGCAATTTCCACTGTTGCTGATTTTGATTGAAGTGGTACTATTATTACTTCACTGATGAGGCCGCTACAATAACGACATCAAGAAAAAACATTTTTTTGCCATCACCAACACCTGCCTCTACTGTTGTTGCAGTTATTAGCACCATCACTACTACTACCGTCACCATCATCATCACGTGTCATCATTTATGCGATGGTTTTAACCCTGATTTCATCAATAGTATACAAGCAGTAATATTACAGAGGTACCAGAGGAGGTTTTGGATAGTATGAAAAATAAATTGTATTATTAGATGATATTGGACTGTAATTGTACATGTATTAACCTAATTGAAAAACTATAACATTAAACTGTAAATTGAAATGAATTCGGAATAAACGTATACCGTATTGATTTTAACGTTTTGGCCACATACATGAAAGTTAACTCCTTAATGCTTCACTAGACCAAGGAATCTTACTAAAGCTGGTTTGTTTTTCAACACCTATACTGCTTGCTGAGAAATCGAATTCCCTTCAGCCTTGAAATTGTTTTTACGTAAGAAGCGCTGACTAATATCAATTAATTCATTTCCTGTAAGACGCCTCATTGCGGCATCAAAACTGTCAGTATGGTTGCCAAGTTCTTTACATCCCTACCCCACCAACTGCCCGAGTTCTCGTCGCTGCATTAGCTGTCAGTATGGTTGCCAAGCAATCCTCTCCCCAACTTAATGAGCTACTAGACGTATGTTATTCTATTCTAGTGTTTTTGCATCATTCTCATTGCTTCGCTGTTAAATGATGATTGATGATTTGTACGAACAAATGAATCTTTCCATTCAAGAGGATGTGATTATTAATGGTATAAGCTTAATTTTATGCAAATATGGCATTGCAACCTTTGATAATAAAAATGAAGAAAAGAGGAAAGTTTGTGTCATTCATTACCTGGTGGAAATGATATCTACTACAGTTTGGCCAATTCAATACGTATTGAATGAGTGTCCTTTAAGTTGATATATCTCTTAATCATTACCAGTGTATCCCCCAGGAGTGTAAAACTGAGGGTCAAAAAAAAAACCCTTGGTGTCAAAACTGGGGGTTAAATAAAAAATCTGGGGTCAAAAATGTACCGACAAATTTTCATCTAATCCATACTTTTTCAGCTGGAATAGGATATTGCAATTTGCACAATATATATTCTCTCTCTCTCTCTCTCTCTCTCTCTCTCTCTCTCTCTCTCTCTCTCTCTCTCTCTCTCTCTCTCTCTCTCTCTCTCTCTCTCTCTCTCTCTCTCTCTCTCTCTCTCTCTCTCTCTCTCTCTCTCTCTCTCATATACAAATAAACCAACAGGCACAATTAACACAAATGCATTTTCCATTCGTAGGATTCTTTTATTAGTTAATTTTCCTTTTAGTTTAAAGTCGTATTTTTAACAGTCTCTTTATAATTTCTGTATCAATATTATAGACCAACACATTACATATAAGCCATTACAAAACTCCATATATATCTTATTAATAAAATGACAGTTAATTTACTACCTATCATAAAATGTGTTCTATCATCGGTTTCATTGTATATCATCCTAAAACACATTTATCCAAAAATCAGATGCTATTGATTCATCTTCTCTTTAACAAGTTACACTTTAACTTTTAGATCTTTCTTTCGTTACAGCAAAGTTAGCAAAATCTGCAACAACCCCTTGAATTTTTAATCCAAATAATGAATTTGTCTCTGCAATTACTTATTTCTTTGTTCTAAAAGAATGTTTTAAGTATTAATGTGTTCAAAAGATATCTTGTGGTGATCAAGAGCAGATTTAAAAATTCTCAAACGATGTCACGAAAGGATTATTCCTTGTGTAGTCTTCGCAATCACGAAGTCACACCGGTAATCCCGATGCCTTGGATGTGCCATATTCTAGTCAATGGAATATTTTATTCGTTTTTCATTAGAGTCAGATCCACATTTACTCTTTCGTGTTCTGCTTCTTTCACTTTCTTCGCTAATGATTCTTAGTGCACGCTGTTTTCATCTCGAGATCACATTTTAGTGCAACAAGAATTGAGGTTAAACATCTGGACATCTTGCTGAACTCGATAGAATCGCGTGAGAGCTCGCGAGATCAGGGGAAGCTACTCTGTCATAATATTGCCTAATGGTTGTCTGGTTCTCTGCTAAGTATGCTCAGTATTACAGTGTGCAACACAGAGAGCATACAAAACAGGAAACCGGAAGAAGTATTCACGATGCCATCCCTAATGATGAATAATCAAAGTATACACGATTCCCTGTCTAATGCAACGCGTTGGATATTAAATAAATCGTGATTATATTTTGCAAATCCTTTGCATCAAAAAAAAAAAACGCACAACAAAAATTTCTCTGCTTCAATTTTCTCCAGTGTGCGTCCCTAACGCACAACTGTGCGTAAAGGGAAACACTGATCATTACCTTCAAAAGACTGACCTCCAGTTCTTTAGTTTACATGTATACTTTTATTTAATTCCCAATAGTCACAGACCTGCCTGCATGCAGGTAAGTGATAAGTATACAAATAAGTTTAGTAAACGATATAGGTAAATAGTGTGTAATAGGACTAGCAAATATAAAACAAAAACAAAACAAAAACAAACATTTAGAGTGACCAAATACAATACGTACAGCAAGAAAGGCTTATTATGAGAAGTCAAATATGAGAAATACTCCTGATTTGCTTTGAGATATGAATCGATGCAAAACTGTTGATACGCCCACTGTATTTTTTATTCTAATACCCACTATATTTTGATTTCATTCTAGTACATGTTTTCGTAGGCTTATCTCTTTACATTCCATGCTATGTCTAGCAATATGTTAATATAGAAAAGAAGAAATAAAACATATGGAGTAAAAACATCTTTACGATGTGAAAATTATAGCAGGCACCTGAACGATTGACAGGGCTGAGGTACAATGACACTAAATATTGTTTCGACATCTAATTTATCCTTAAATGAAATGCTAAACAAATATTTACTGTTACACCATTACTACATCTGTCAAAAGCAATTAAATGATTGGGATTAATACAGAAGGAATTAGAAAGCAAGAATATTTTAGGGATGATTAACAAAATAATGGGTACACATATTTGGAACTAATTTGTTGCTCATAACATAAAGTCGTGGACTTAAGACTTAATAAGCGTACAGCTAATATCCAGAACTGGATAGTAAATCGGCAGATAGCAGAGACGCCTTTTGCACAGAAAGAAAATCCTGAAAAAGACTGTGTCTAGCTTGAAACGTATGCTAAAGATTGTAATACAGCACACTTTATGTATATCAGGATGCGTCCCTGTGACATGGTTTTAGCTGTTGACAGGAAAGAAACACAAATCACAATGTTCATGCTAAAAAGTATAAACACAACTAGTTTACATGGAGATGGAGTCTGACGCATGAGTTAAAACTTTCTACATCTGACGTATCTGTCTGAGTTCTCCTTTCTTTTTGCTATATCGCTTTTCCTGCTTTGCTCATTAAGCGCAGACCTTACCGACGGAGTTTCGGAGTACAAAGCGGAAGCTTTCAACATTGTTTCTAGTCTGTTCAGATTCAGCGTGAAATTAGTCTTTTTTTTCTAGGCACCTCAAAAATAAATTCTACGTTTACTTTGCAACCGATCATATTTAATGAGTCTAAAAAGTTCAACTTTTACCTTGTAACCGATCACTTGTTAATGAATATAAAAAAAACAATTGTTCCTTTGTAACCGATCACATTTCAGTGAGTCTAAAACAGGACCAGAAGTTATAAACCTTTAGAGAGGAACTAAATAATCCAATAAAATATTTCTTTTCGTAAGGCTGAACAAAACATGCGTATTTTTAAGAAGGATTGGCCGATGTGCGTGAATGGGATTACCACACATATCGTAAAGTTTGGGGAATATATTTGCAGTAGGAGAGAAACTGAGGGCGGATGAGTTTTCTCGGGTAATACAGTCTGAATCCCTTTCGATTTCACTGGTATCACACGAGAGAGTACAACAGATTTCCGACTTTTACGTTATGAACTTTTATTTCATCCGTTACAACTGTCTTTTATGCGCCTCTTTTCCAGCATCGCGGCCTAATGGCTAGAGCGTCCACCTCGGATACAAGAGGTCGCGATTTTAAAACCCTGGCTGAGTAATACCAAGGACTTATAAAAATGGTTCTAAAAGCTGCCATGCTTGGCGCTCGGTATTAAGAGGTTAGTGTTAAGATTGGGAGGCCTGGTGTCAGGATAATGTGACTGGGTTGGGCATCAAGCTACATGCTGCCTTAAATTCCCTGGCCATGGTTTTGGTCATAACCAGGGTAGATTTAATTCATTCTGAGAAAGTTATACATGTTACGGAAGCAATATTCAACTAAAGAGGTATGTAAACTATAAAATTGTATGCTTTCTTACTGTCCATTTTAAGGAGTGGAAATATTATAAAATTGAATTCGGGGCCCCGAGTGGCCGAGTGATTTAAAGCGCTAACCGTTACGGATCACTGCCATCTCACCTCTGCGTGAGTTCGAGTCCATACTCGGCTAACGTGGGCAAGTGAGAAAGCCTGCCAGTTGCTTCTCGTGGGTCGTTGGTTCTTCCCGGAGTTTTCCAGGGTTCTTCCTCAACCAGTAATACTGCCTGCCATGTATAGCCTACCTTGTGCTGAAAAATGGTGTTAAACCCTATAACAACAACATACAAAGAACAAAAATGAATTAACGCATTAAATAATAATGAGAAATGTTTGAATTTCTATAATCCAGTAAGATTATTCTTGTCGGACAAAGATTCATGTATCAAGGTGGTTATAATAATAATAATAATAATAATAATAATAATAATAATAATAATAATAATAATAATAATAATAATAATAATAATAATAAAGTACAGTAGTTCTGATGAAGTGATTGTGTAACGATGCCAGTTTATGTGTTGGCATGCGTAACAGATTATTGTATTTGCATTTAATCAGGTACCAGGTACTAAACGTTTCAGCCATTATATTTTCAGCTGTTTGACGGTATGTCGTATAATTGTGGGGTTTTGTGTAATCCAGATTTTGGGGTCAAATGTTGGGGTTCAGAAAATGGTATTGATTTACTTGCAGAGGGACCCAAACTTCGGACCAACGTGGCTGTAGGTGGTATGGAGGCTATACACTAACTTACTTGCGGATGAACAATGCATAGTTCTGGTGTGTGTGTGTGTGTGTGTGTGTGTGTGTGTGTGTGTGTGTGTGTGTGTGTGTGTACTTATATGTGTATGTATAAAAAACTATTATTTCTTTAACTTTATATATAAAATTAAAATTATATAAATTTTCATTTTGCACATATTTCATAAATTACGCTAAACCTTTGAAATCATTTCCATATGAATATTAGAGTATAACCATGTCTACGCCATTCGCATAACTGCTCCCCATTATTTAATTAATACGTCTTTTTTATCAGACTGCATTACTAGCTCAAAGAAGTGCATTAAACACTCGTTGGTGAACGTTCTGCAGAATTCACTGGTTTCGTGTGATTGGTATTCTGCATAAAAGATAACCAAAGGTCGGTTTCTCGCTATCATAATATCTTATGCTGTAACATGCTGTTCATTTTGTAGTCTAAATTTAGCATAGTTATCTTGTGTCGAAAATCTGAAATAATTTGGCTGTACTCGAAAACCGACACGTATTCTCGCACTTGAAGAAACGAATGTGTTTACGCCTAGAAGGGCTGTTTTTAAAGCTAGTTCAAAGAACTGCTTCTAACCCTTTAGTATAATCCAAGACATTTAAATGTCTACCTTTGAAATCAATACGTATTTCTCAAACATGTTGCAGCTGGCCCTTGGTGTTTCATAATCTAGTCCAGTAATAAGTATGCCCAGAACCGGATTTACCATTGTGCTTAGGTGTGCTTAAGGACAGGGCCCTTGTTGGCCGAGGGGTGGGGGTGGGATATTCTTTGCCAAAATAATTTACTACGAATATTTCAAAAGTCTGTCGCTATTTTAACTATTCTTAAAATTCCTGAGTATACCTGTATACCTGACTAAAGGCCTACTTGGCTTACCTCCTTTAGGGCACAAGTAAGTTGCCTCATAACTTAATTATCCCAGGGTTTCATTTGTTCTAAATGCCCTTAATATCATGATACAGGATATCTCATGAACTTAGGAAATAGCTGCTTTATGTTTTGTGGTCTTTAATAAAATAGAAAGATACCATTACAAGTTCGATCCATAGTCAAATAATTTGCAGTGTTACGTGAGTCTGACATCTAACAGCGCCTGTAAATTTTAAACGTACTTGAGAAAATGATGCATACATGTAACATAAACAAATGATGTAAGAGATGAAAATGTCGAGATATCCTGGAAACAGTCAAATAGAAGGGGTTTAAGACTTTATATGCTTGCAGAAGGGGTTTAAGACTATATGCTTGTAGAAGGAGTTTAAGACTTCATAGGCTTGTAGAAGGAGTTTAGGACTTCATAGGCTTGTATCAGGAGTTTAAGACTTCATAGGCTTGTAGAAGGAGTTTAAGACTATATGCTTGTAGAAAGAGTTTAAGACTTCATAGGCATGTATAAGGAGTTTAAGACTTCATAGGCTTGTAGAAGGAGTTTAAGACTTTATAGGCTTGTATAAGGGGTTTAAGACTATATGCTTGTAGAAGGAGTTTAAGACTGTATAGGCTTATAGAAGGAGTCTAAGACTTCATAGGCTTGTAGAAGGAGTTTAAGACTTTATAGGCTTGTAGAAGGGGTTTAAGACTTTATAGGCTTGTAGAAAGAGTTTAAGACTGTATAGGCTTATAGAAGGAGTTTAAGACTTTATAGGCTTGTAGAAGGAGTTTAAGACTTTATAGGCTTGTAGAAGGGGTTTAAGACTTTATAGGCTTGTAGAAGGGGTTTAAGACTTTATAGGCTTGTAGAAGGAGTTTAAGACTTGAAATCTGATAGGAGTTTAAGACTTTCAAAGTGTGCTAATAATGAAAAGTCTGTCAGAAAGGGTTTGAGACTTTAAAGTAACATAGTAACATGTTCTCAAAGGTGAAATGGAAGTGGTTTAAGAATGTCATTGTTAACATTAATGGTATCACGTATTCTCATTGATGCGGTTATTTAGAATTACTGTGTACGACAGTGAAAGACGTAAATATGGAATACTTTTTAACAATTGCGACGTTTAAGAAATGTAACAAATGTAATCTGGTTAAATGGTCACGAACGTTTTCAGTGCAAACCAATGCCGTTTTAAAGTATTCTTTTATATATACACTGCTAAAATTAATATTTGTTATAGTTGTTCTTGTGCTTAATCCGAGATGCAGCTAAGAGGTGTCAAAGAAGAGTTTCTTTAATTTACGTTTTGTTATGGTAGCTAACTTTAAAACCTTTCAGAAGCAGAAGTCATCATATCCATACATGATAGTGGGCAAGAGTCTTGTGGGATAATTTCTAAAGTAATCTATGAAATTCGTAATCTAAGTTACTCTGTTGAGGGAGATTGTGAGTTCAATCATCGGTCGAATCATACCAATGACTTATAAAAATGGTACTCACAGCTGCCTCACTAGGCGCTCAGCATTAACAGACTAGTGTTAAAACTGGTGGACCTGGTGTCAGGATTATGCGACTGGGTGGGATATCATGCTACATGTTTGTGGCATGATGCCCCAGTGCTAGTCATCACTATAAACTGCCACACTGCAAACATCGTTAAAAAATCATGATCACATCACATCACAGAATGATCAATTTTAATTTCAATTACTTTCACAAGAGCAGTCAAATCCACAGTTCGTTTATAAACAGCTGCCTGTTCTATATTTGGAGAAATACGAATCTCAAAGTGAATAAAAATATGCCACATGACCATCCTCATTTATCTTTGTAAATAAGCTGGGTGTTGCTTTAAGGTACTATCACGCTGTTTTATAACTCAAGGCAATTCTAACTTATTGCAGCAGCATGCGTATTGACGTTTACTTTCGTCTCTGTATTTACCTCTGGAGTCTGACTGGAAGCGTTATACCGAGATTCGCAGCATCCGTAAAGTTCTTGTGCGAGGCTGTAGACTGTGTCTATAAATTTTTTGTTGATATTCAATATGCTCTTGACATTAACCAGCAGAAACGTGATCCGGGGGAAGTTGCGGTAAAAAAAAAAAATTGCCTTGGAGATAGCCAAATATGGGTAAAGCAAGTTTGGAACTTCCCTTGTTATTAAACTTTTGCAAACGCAATGAACTTAAGCCATAGAAATGGCATCGAATGTTATTGGTATATCATAGTTATTCATCATGCAGTGGAGAGACTTTATATTTTAAATCACAAAGAATTCGAAATGATGCTGTAACATAACATTAAAAAGTATTTAACTAAGGGAGATAACTACCTACGAAGTAGACATTGTTCTGTAGGGTTATATTTATAGTAGCGTCTTCATTTTACATAAGATATCTTGAAAGTTGTGGTTTGTAAATCAAACATTTATAAAAGGACAACACAAGCTTTCATTATACATACATATATCTATCCCACATTTCTGTTGATTTCTTAATTTCATATACCTTTCTTTGAAATTTTATGCACTTTATGCTTTGATTGTTTGTGAGAAAATATTTTGAATTCAACTTTTGCAACGATTACGGTTTTAATGAAGACTTATATGTTTTCTCAATATGACTTCTTGTCCGTCCGTAATTTATTTCACGTCCTCAGTTGGATTTCTTGACTATCCCGTAGCTTTTTAAAGTCGAGTTACCTGTTGATTTGAATAATATGTATGCTTTGAAGAAAGCGCTCGTACACAGGACCATTATGTAACATTTTTTCTAGATATAATAAAGATTCACAGTAGATACATTTGCTACATTATTATAGAGTCATCACGGCAGAATAGTTTTGGCGATAACTCCAATATGTATACTTCAGTTATTTTATTTTTGTAATTTATTAAATAATGTCTGCCACTAGTGAGTTAACATGTTACCGTTTAGTGTAAATGTTGGAAAAATAACCGTTTATTAGAATATATACAGAAATAAAATACCAAATTTTGCAGTACTTAGCAGTTTATCACAAAACTTTAACATGATGTATGTTAAATTTGCATTGTTTGTTAGCTAATTTTTTAATTTATTTTTTGTAATCTTATTATGTGCTATTGTAATGTGACATTGTATGTTGACTTAACCTTGTCCAAAGTCAAGTTTATGTTCTACTTGACCTTAATTCTGAATTATTGATTAACTTTTAATACTCTAAACAAGTAATACATAACTGAAACAGTTTCTGTGTATATGGGTTTAATATTAGGATCAATTTTAATAGAAGTAAACATGTTTATTTGGGTCTTGGTCAAGGTTATTGAATTCCCATGGTGTGACATAGCAAGGGTTCTATATTATAATTTTAGCAAAATTTATTCGAATTAAAACTAACATCATGCAAACATTTAGAACCTTCCAGAGAGAAAGTTTCCATTGGGTAATAGTTTTAATATGAAATTCTAATTGTGACCTGAGGTTAAAAAGAGGACTGTATAATCTTGACCATGGAAAGATTATTAACTAGTGCTTTTAGATCTAGCAGAATCAATTTGTATTTTGACTGTTTACAGCAATTCATTTGGGCTGGAATTTATTTCTTCAAATGCTTCAATTCAAGTGATTCAGAGTACTCATAAAAGATAAAATTGTTAGATCGAGACATTCATTGGGATTTATAGTGAATTCAAACCTGGAATTATATTACTATGTTTCAATAAAAGACTGCTTGTACAACACCACGATATAGGCCACCACAGACACACAACACACAAATACTTTCAGAGTTGGATTTAATTTGGATTTCCACTAAAAGTTCTTCAAAACTTGAATTTATAGGACTTTTGTCTGGAATGTTATGATTATTTAACCGTAAGTTTCTTTTTTAAACCTTTACTTTGTATTATAGGAAATAAATTATTTGATGAATTTTACGAAGTTTCGTGCTTTTCTCATTTTTGTCACTTATTTTAAGAGCATAAACTCGTAACAAAATAGGTATAAGGAAGTGAAGTTTTGTAAAAACTGTGGAGCATAAACCTTAATTTTCTTATACGTCCTTTTCTCTTTCTTTGTCCTCTGACAATATATTGTTGTGGAAGTTTGCCATGAAATCCGAAACATTTATGTTAAGCACGAATTATTAAAATGAATTTATTCCTCTTAGATATACCCCAGCTAAATCGTGAATAAGACACTTTGTATGAAGAATTATCTGCGTTATGACTCAGTGTTAGAACTGCCAGTATTTGTCTTTATTATATATAGGTTCAGAATCTTTAAATTAAAAAGAAAGTACTGATTATCAAATGTCAAGCAAGTTCCTGGACGCTCAAGATACAGGTTCTTATTACACCTGTTTGCCGATCCCGTAGAAAATTACGAAATGGTGTCTCCATTAATCTGAACACAAAGTAGCTCTCAAGTTCTGTTTTGAATAACATGAGCCCCATACTAAATCTAAACTTTATCTTTGGTAATGGCAGTAATTGGGACTTGATCGGTCACGAATATGTATATGTGCTTTATGGGAAAGGGAATTTAATATGAGTTGAAGCCTTGGGGAGCCAGTTCTTTCATTCATATTCATTTCTTTTAGGCTGTTATAGAAGATACGGTAAAGGAAGTATAAGGGACAAAGGAATCTGACCAAAACATTTTAGGAAACTGCAACTCCTCACATTAATCCGATCGTAAATTACAGAAGTTCAGAAAACAATTAAAATACGACACATGGAAGGTTGGACTTTCAGTTTCTGTCCTGATTTTGTGATGAATGACAGAAACAATCTCTTACACACAATCGTAACCATATAAAGAAAAAGATACAAATATTCTCAAATTTAAAAACAAATAAAACTTTTCTGTGAAAATGATTGTAATTTTTGTTGTTGTTGTTAGGCTTAACGCCATTTTTCAGCACACGATAGGCTATTCATGGCGGCCAGTATTAATGGAGGAAGAAGAAACCGGGAAAACATCGGAAAGAACCACTGATCCACTAGAAGCTACTGGCAAACTTTCTCACATATCCACATTCGTCGAATCTTAGATTCCAACCCACGCAGACAGAGGTGAGATGGCAGTGATCCTTATCGAACAGCGCTTTAGACCACTCGGGCACTCGGGGCCCCTGTAATTTTTGTAACTTTTCAGGATTGTTTAACTTTGAAAATCGAGGTACCGCTATACATTTAATTTTGGGGGAGGGGTTTGGCGATTCTCTCGCGGAAACAAAAGAATTCATTATAATCATTATATTAACTGAGAAGAATAAACATTTTGGTAAATAACAATTCAAGGTTTCCCCTGCACCACCACCCAAATCCCAGAGGAAAATCACGATGACATATGGGAAATATCTAATTTTTCTATGCACCAATGATTGGGAAAATAATTATCTTAACATTCGTTTTTCCCAATCTGAACGATATTCAACCATGCCAGGTTTTATTTCTTTGCGGACCCTAAATATTTGTTTTTATTACAGTTTTCGCGCTGGTTATTATTATCAGCGAGAAAACTCTGATGATTAGACATTTTAATGATTAATTTATTATAAATTCGGAGCGTAACACCGTACTGATGTGTTTTTGAAGTACAGAATAAAAGCGTGTGAGCACACAACCTTTCTCTTATCATTTGGAAGCTAAAGTACAGCATAATAATTTTGAAACGTAAAACCGTACTCCTGTGTTTGGAAGCTGAAGTAAAGCATACCAACTTAGCAACATACAAACGTACTCAAATTACGATAGTTTGGAAGCTAAAGTACACCATTTGAAAAGAGTGATTTCTTGACGATTAATACAATATGTGTGATATGAATACGTCCTAACGGGAAGTGGATCAATGACACGATGTAATTCATTGACATTATGTAAAAAGACGAGCAGTTCCCAGGTCTTGTCGCAATAATCAACAGATATAGTAGACTGCATGGACATGTCTGTCTGTTTATCTATCTATATATCTCTTTTGATGTATGCATGTAGACATGTATGTATGTATGTATGTATGTATGTATGTATGTATGTATGTATGTATGTATGTATGTATGTATGTATGTATGTATGTATGTATGTATGTATGTATGTATGTATGTATGTATGTATGTATGTATGTATGTATATATGTATGTATGTATGCACGCACGGATGTACAATAATAATATAATCTATAAACTTTATTCATGTATATCAACCGGTGTTTGAATTTGCAAATATTGTACCAGTCAATTGAGTAGTTTATAAATTACTGATTCAGTTAATAATTGATATATAAAGTTCAAAATATGCCAAAATTTTGGAACGATAACTCTTGAGCTCAACCTTATAGCTGTCGTTCCAGGAAACCGAAACGCATTAACGAATTAAATCCTAAATATTGCTCTTAAAATAAAGATAATAACGTGCCTGAAAGACCCACAAACATATACATATTGTTTGACCGTTAATGGTTCGATTCAGAATAATCTATATTGTTTGGCTTTTGCTGTTCCTGTAATTAAGAAACTTGTAGAGCACAATGAAATCGGACTCTCTTAAACTATAATCTATAAACTTTATTCATGTATACAATTTTTTTGGCACCGACAAACTCGTACTGACTCTTAGAGCAAATGGTGGCCTGCCAGTTATAAAGCTTTTGTTATAATCTCTCGCATTCTGATTGTATTTGTTGAAAAGGAGGATATTAAGCACTTTACATCCGATCTCTGTTTTTTGAAGTCGTTAGGTACTTCGATACATTGATGATGTTATGTGTGCATTCAAAGGAAATACTTTCGCTGTTCTTCAGGGTCATCGAAAATATTCCTTAAATCTAGTCCACGTTCAATTATTTCATATATATTTCCCTTCCCACCCTAACCCGCCTGATAAATCCACAGTAGTGATTAAAGCACGTAGCTGTAAGCAATATGTTCGTATAATACCGTGTCAGAAATGGCCACACAGGTGCACCTGTTCTAAGGAACCGAATCAATTCAATTGGAAGCATAAATCCATCAGTCTGTAGGGAACGCACTTTCCTAATAAGCGGAATGATTGTTGATGGCTGGCATCTGAGCAATCTGTACGCTTGCGCTAATCGTCATCTACTGAATCTCACGCAAGGGCAAATACTTGGGAATTCTTTCATAATACAGCTAATAATCTATTTTTATTAAAACAACGTCTTACTACACGTCATGAAAATAATAAGAAAATGTTCTTTATAAATTACATTTATAATTAATTATGCATTTCACATTCTTTGAGATGTATTAAAGAGTACGTAAAAGTTAACTGTGGAGATAAAATTTTCTGAAAGTTTAACATTTTCCAGTATTTATTACATTTTTTTAAAAAAGAGAACACAGAAAAACGACACTAAGATAAACACAATCTGTATGATGACATCCAAATTTGGAAGGCCAAAAAAAAAAACAACAACAACAAAAAAAAAGAATACAAAAGCACATTGATGACTTCTGTAGGACTTGTGCAATGCTTAATTATGGTAATCGAATTTATTGCTGAAGTTAAAGACTATATAATCATAATTTAAATTTTACCATTTAATCTTTTGCAACAAGATAACTCACAATCTCAGTGACACTTCCACTCCCAGTTTTGACCATCTACATATTTCCTTATTATATATTCCATGCAATGGAGGGCTTCTCGCATTCCTTATTTTCAGACTGCACTCTTTTCTTCTTAATTCATCTAATTAGTACACAAACGCCCCATGTTACCCATGGTAAGACTCGTCTTATCTATTCCATTTCAAATAGATTTAGTGGATTAGTGTCCACGAAGCTGTCACACAAGACATTCTAATTACATATAATAAACTGATATTATTAGTCTACTCGAAATTCCCGAGTCGTGGAGTAAATAAACTTAACCCCAGAGATGAATTTATTCCCAACAATGATTGGGGAGTGGCACGGGATTAGGCTGAACTGTTCTTGTTCTAGTTTGTAGTGCGCCATCTTATTATACCCACATTAGATGTAAATACCTATACATCCGAAAATAAAAGCCACTTTCAATGAGATTGTAAGGTTTAGGAAGGATATTATGTTAGTCGTAGCTGTTAATTAAAACCTTTACATAAATGCCAAAAGTCAAAGTTTTGCATTTTAATGCATTAAGTACAAATTCGTGATATGCATCAGTAAAATAAGAATAAAGACAACAAATAATTTTGGTAGAAGAAAAGCAACAAACATTACCATAATCATTTTACCATTGCCATGTATGTTTGTATATTTATCTGTAGCCAATATTCAGTTGGTTTTTTTTTACATTAAGTTCTGCATGTAAACCCATCTAAAGATATTATTTGCACATACCAAGAATGTTCAGAAGAGAATGGCTTTTAAAGGATGTCTGCGTGTAAGTATGCAAACGATTTCAAAAATCCGAAAACTTGCAAGCTTTACCGACCATTCAAAACAAAAAGTGATTGATTTTGCATGTCAGGTTTGAATAATGTAAATCAATTAACTTCATAAAGAGTATTAAAATTATAAGAAGTAAGTACCTATGAGTACAACTCGTTTAATGTACAAGAACGTACCCATGCGTACAACTAATTTAAAGACGTACGTACCCATGAGTACAACTCGTTTAATGTACAAGAACGTACAACTAATTTAAAGACGTACGTACCCATGAGTACAACTCGTTTAATGTACAAGAACGTACCCATGCGTACAACTAATTTAAAGACGTACGTACCCATGAGTACAACTCGTTTAATGTACAAGAACGTACCCATGCGTACAACTAATTTAAAGACGTACGTACCCATGAGTACAACTCGTTTAATGTACAAGAACGTACCCATGCGTACAACTAATTTAAAGACGTACGTACACATGAGTACCACTCGTTTAAAGTACAAGTACGTACACTTAAGTAAACTCGCTCGTTAAAAATACAAGTACGTATATTTCAGAACGACGCGTTAAAAGTACATGTACGTACATTTGAGTACGACTCATTAAAAGTACAAGTACCTACATTTAAGAAAGACTAGTTAAACGTACGACAAATACACAACGATTTCTTAAAACCAGTAGAGTATTTGTGTTAGGGTTAGCTATGCATATTCAGTGTGTGTATATGTCTGTGTGTGTGTGTGTGTGTGTAAAGACTATTTCACTGCATTTAATCTTTCATTGTTCTTCAGCTGAAAGCGAATTTTGTTGAAATTTATATGAAAGTTAAAAGTACGACAAGTACACAATTACTTCTTAAAACCAATAGAGAATTTGTTAGAGTTTGCTATGCATATTCAGTGTGTGTGTATGTGTGTGTGTGTGTGTGTGTGTGTGTGTGTGTGTGTGTGTGTAAAGACTATTTCACTGCATTTAATCTAACTTTCATTGTTCTTCAGTGAAAAAGGTAATTTTGTTAAAACTTACATGAAAGTAATTTTGCCCGCCGGGTGAGATGAATAATGATCATTTAAAATTATCATTTCATATTAAGTTGCTTATTTTATGTGTGGGAGGAGAGGGGGAAAATCACTGAATATTTTATTGATACAGTGAGTTGGTATGGAGAAGTGTTTTTTCCCCTGCTTAAATAATAAGGATCGAACTTATAGACTGATGCTTTCAAAAGGATCGATGTAATACACTGATGGCTAAATTACACAGCAGCCGTTGATTATCAAACATATTTCATGCAGTTACTAACTATATATATTTTTTACATTTAGCAATTTCTCTTTTGCACCGCGCAGCAGACTGATCACATTTGCAAATATTTCATTCAAATTGATATGTGCTGTAATTTGAACCTTTACATTTCAACGCTACATGTAATTTTACGTGGATTTTACATCGGTTTTGAAGCGCTTTCTCAGACACAAAGGAAACAAATGTAATAAATTGAATGTTTAAGGAATTGATTAATGAATATATCTGTGTCTGACCCTCTGAATGTTCGCTGCTTACCCTTAAATGTTGAATTAAAGCATGTGGCCACCAAGGCATACGTACATTTAGCTTGGTTTTGTAGTTTTATCAAAATGATATAGTTTTATTGATACAGTCTGGGCATATAACTATATTCAAAAAGCAATTGGTTTCCATTTGTGTCTTACCTTTTGACGCATTATTCTTGGTTTTATTTTGGTTGTTGCTGTTGTTGCTCTATAT